>JANSTT010005225.1:0-80485 GCA_026745375.1 Platyura marginata
CACACCTTGCTATGATTATTTAAACGGACAAAATTTAAATTTGAATTCGTTCACTTTTATTTCCACACCACCTGTAGATATTTTTAAAAAACTTTTATTATTTCGCAATTGGCAAAATTTAAAATATTAATTTTATTAAATTATCAATACAAGAAAATATTATTGTTTCATACTTACGGAATCCATAACAGTGTTCAAACTTATATAATTTACGTAATATACCTACATACTTACCTAAAGTGGAATTTGTTTTCAAAAGTTTTACTATGCTACCACTGGTTATTCCTATAGTATAGTTTATAGTATACACTAGTGATTCCCAAATAGGTGGTCGCTACCCAATTTAGGGTCGCATGCAATTAAAATTGGGTCGCGTAAAATTAAAAATGTGAATGTATTTTTCAAATATTAAAATTGTTTACATAATATTGTAAACTTCACTCATCAATAAGTGATATTAATCTCTGTACTAGGACTGAGCTTTTTTGATTTAGCTTTCTTAACCCTAGATGGATTTTTTAGCTGACTCCACAATTCATCGCTATATCTATTGATCCTCAGCCATCATTAATTTATTCAAGGCTCTTGTGAAGTTTTCTTGAACTGGTTTTGGACTGAACTTTTTTACATCAGTTATTCTGCAGTGTAAATCATGCTGCTAAATATTTGACATTACACATTCAAACTATGATTTTTTTTTTATTAATTGCATTGGGTTGGTTTGGGTGGGCGGCGAAATTAATATGAGTTGTAAATGGGATCGCATGGAAAAAAAGTTTGGGAATCACTGGTATATACTTATTAACATTTTCATTTAGTTCTTTTTCAAACATTACAACAAAGTAATGAGCTTATGTGTATATACATACATATGTATATTGTTTGTGGTCAAGTGAATAAATTTCTCAAGTGTATTCTCATAATTATATAAGGTTGGTTGTTATTTGATTTAATTTTTTGTAATGCAATATCAAGCGCCAGCGTCATTGTACATATAGATATGTACCTACTACCTATGTACATGTATCTCCGGAAATGGTTTTACCGTGCAAAAATTAATTTCAAAACAATGAGATTCAAACAAAAAGCGTACATTTTCTTTTAGTTTTTATTAAGATTCTGCGTTTTTACAGTTATCATTAGGTCTAAATAGAATTTAAACTCTTGGTTAAAAAAAATATGTACGCACTCTAATAGGATATTAAATACATACTTATTTTGTGCAATGTTAATTAAAACGCGGTGTAGTTAGCCCTTTTTTGATTGAATTAGGAATACCATTCCCAAAAAAATAAAAATATGAATTGATTGACTCCATTAGCACCTAATAACTAACTAAGCCCCAATTTGTGAGGAGTGTTTGTAATTATATGAATTTGTAGAATAGGCGTTATTAAGTTTGGTGGAGCATTTTATTTTTAATTAATGATAGTTACTAAGTAATTTCCAACAAAATTTAGTTTAAGTAAGTATAGTAAGTACAATATTAAAATAACTGTACTTAACAACTACTTATCAATACATTTTTTTTAAATACTTTAGTACTGCAGTTTTATCATGAATGTTTGATAACATAAATAACCTTTATACGATGATGATGATTATTTAGGTTTTTCCATTATAGTATGGTTTTTTTTTACTTTTGTGTATTAAGTAAACATTATCAAAACATAAAAAAAATATAATATTTTTTTACTGTAACCTATTGACATTGGTAAATACATATTAGTGATTTTGCGCTAAACTGAATAGTGACTCACAGTCACAGCTTGACAGGAAAAAGGTTAAAAAAAAATAACAAAATTTAGTATGTCGTTGGTTTAAAGGCAAAATTCACTAAATCAAAAAACAACTTAAAGATTTCGGGTTGTATTATACCTACTTACTTAGCACGATTGTCTTACTGCAATGAAATTGCACCTTACAGCCATTAAAATATCTGGTTGCAATTAATTTAGTATAAAAACCTAAAAATTGCAAAATGTACTTAGTGCATTCTGGCTGTAAACCAACGATATATTCTGTAGTCTTAAGTATAAAAAAAAATTGTTTATGAACACAAACAAATCAAATTAAAGAACTCTGAACAATTACTTAATCAAATCAAATTATTTTTTTTTTTTTTTTATTTCCTGAATCGACTCTATGCAAACATTTCGAAATTACATTCACTTTACTAACAAAATTCCATACACACCCTGACAGAGTTAATTAATACATATATGTATACATGTTATTGACGTAATAATGGTATATATTCGGACTCAAATAACAATTTGCCAATTTTTAAATTTTATTATAAGTAAATTACATTCCAATAAATTAAAAACACACATTATCTACTATAAAATGCTCGATAAAAAGTAATAAAATATTTTAAGTTATTAACTATTGATTTTGGTAGTTGAATAAATCCATATAAGTAATACATTTTATTATACAATTTATTGCAAAGTTGCATTAAGTTAATAATTAGAGCTATTATGAAAAATTTATTATTGTTATAAGTAACCAACAAAAAGTGCTATTCTATACTATAATATAAAAATAAATAATTATACTTAGAGATAAGAAAGCATAAAATCGAAAAAGATGTGGTTGCCATTCCAAATTTTATAAATGATACCTTACGTTAAATTGTTTATGCTTATTCGCTTACGATAAATTATTTTATCGTAAATTTCCTTAGGATAAATTATTCCCATATTGTTATAATTGTAAGCGAAATTATTTATTGTATGAACACTCTGTCAATTGTCATCAAATATACCCATCATTACCCTAAATAAATTTATCTTTTTGTTTCATTACAATTTAATGCAAAATTGTCACAAATAGACACTAATTTTCAATAAACTGACATTGTATTATATCATTAAAAACCAATTAAGTATATGGAGTATCTATCGAATACTTATTTCCCAATATAAAAATGTAAATATAGCATTTACTATACCTATACAAGTATACAGTATGCTTGTTCGTGTAATATGAAATTTTGAATATAAATATCCAGTAAGTAAAGAAAATAAATATTATTCGTTGTGTATTGTATAAATTTTCAAGTAATTTTCCCTACACAAATAAAATAAGTACATAATTTAACAAATTATTGACACCGACTTTTGTGTACATATATAAATAACAGCTCCCCTATGTACTTTCTCATTTCCACACTTAAATTCAAAATAATGTTTATTGACCTAACCCGCATCTAAATTAAATCTATTGTGGTGGTAAACGCCAATTTTTATTTCTTTTCTTATTATTATTATTATTAATATTATTTTTTTTTTTGTGTTACACAGCCGGAATTATGTGTTATATTGTTATATATTACAATTCAATGAACATGGATTATTCAATTATTATTTTATATTTATTTACGATTTTATGTTATATACGTTTTAACTGTGAAATAATATACTTTTTGAATTTTCACCAAAAAAAGTTTAAATTAAAATTAATCACTAACGGCAAAAAAACCGTATTTTTGATGAACACAAAATACCAGAGACATTTGTAGTCCAGTAAAAATAAGTATAATTTTATAATAAGTATGTATAAAACCATATAATTACATATAAATTTTTGTAGAAACAAACAACCTAATTAGGTGTTTAATAAGTAACACACATTTACTGAAATTGAATATTCTAACGTATTTCTTATTAATAAATGTGTAATTTTTCAAAATTTAATTATTACAGGCAAGTAGTCGAGCGGCGCTAATAATTTAATTATTTGTATAAACTACTTAATCATACTACAATAAAAAGATAATATAAATTAAGACTACTTAAACATGCAGAAAAACTGCATACATAAATTTATTTTGGAAATAGCTTAGTGGCAATGAGTTTAAGGGCAAAACTACTACTGTTATGTATGAAGGACTCACAAAAATGTCGACATAAATTAAATTTTTACTTTTTTCTGCTATGTCTAATATTTCTTAAAAAACTACTCTCATCAAGGGTTGATCGATGATTAATAATGTACAACTAAAAAACGCGTTGAGCTAGATGTTACATAGAGCTAGAGGTTTAAAATTTTTGAGGGGTTGATCTCAAAATTTGATTGTAACCTGACACTCAATTATGAAATTTATAAACATTTAAGTATATACTTTTTTTATTTAAGTATTAGTTTTTTTCGGATGAACACAATAAGGAGGGGTTATACTCTAACAATTGTTTTTTTTTTTCAATGAATTTAAAACTTTTATAGTACAATCAGGAAAATATAGTTTCAAGCAAGTTACCACTACATATCTTCTATTGAGTTGATTGGAATAGCAATTCCATTATACCTGCAATCTACTTTGTCTTTCTAGTCCTTTTTCAATTTTCCTTTTTAATCGAAATTCGAATTCTTTTAAAAAGAATTTAATTTTGAAACTTCAAACTCATTTCCATATGAATTAAATGAATAACAAGCATCGATTACGTTACACCGTACATATCTCAATAAAACATTGAATGCAGATGTTCTCAATTTCTATCCACCCACGAACGGAATACATCCCGTCATCCATATAGATACGTATATGTACCTAGTTTACCCTTTTCAATCTGGCTATAAATAAAAACGCATTAATTCAGGAGTAGTTGTAGATGTAGGAAAACTTTTTCCAATTCCATTATATGTTGTAAAACAAAATAAAAAGGAAAAATTGTTATTGTTAAGCGAAAAATCATTTTCATATCAAGAAAAACACGATTTTATTATATACAGGAACCGGCACCACGTGTTTATAAATTGTGTTATGTGGGCGCCATCTTTCCGTGCTCATGACCACATATATGTACATTGTACATATGTATGACTGTATAGTTGGAATAATGTGCATATATAAATTCATATAATTTTAGAAAGGCCACGGTGAATGGAAGAATAATAAATAATAATTTTCAATTCATTAAAAACACACAGATCTAAGTTGTGTATATTATAGCTAAGGCATTGTTTGGTAAACCTATCCCTCTAGGTCTCTAGATATGTACATTTATTTATATATATATATATATATATATATATATATATGTAGGTATAGTTAGATATACGAAGTATATAATCAATGTTTTATACAATAAACATTTGTACAATGAAAACAATGAGATCACATTCCTCTTGTGTAGAAAAATTGCACATATTTACGATGAGCAATTTTCTTGCACTTCACTTTGATAAAATCGCGTTCTTGTATTTAAAGGAGAAAAAGAAGAAAAAGAAGAAAAAAAGTGAAAGAATCACATAATTCCCATTATGTACCGTCAGTACTCTTGGTGACATTACTTACCATGATTGTTTTAAATGTACATATATATGATGCGACATGTTAAATCACGAGAACGTTACACAACGAAATTAAATTGTACTTAATTGTTAAACAATAAAATGTACATTTTATCATTAAATTGCTGGTTATTATCACGTCATATTCATTTTTGTTAGATAAATATCACGAAAAATATTGCGATAAGATGTAGAAAGAAAAAAGGTTGTCAAATGATGCTTTTGGTTGGTGTTGTTGTTTTTGTTGCTGGTTTTTCAATGCTGGTTGGAAACAAAATAATAAAAAAAAAATTAAAAATTATTTATTACCTTAGCTAGAATCTGACACAAAATAATAGAATGCATAATATTTCTGTGTTGCCTTGCACCCCGTCGCCATTCGACACCTCAATAGATTTATTTGCAACATCTGTTGGCTATTAATGGCGACAAGGCATTTCAATGTTATATGGGAAGATAAATCTTTCTATTTAATTAGTCTGCAAAATATGACATTATCCAGAAATATTAGACTTTCTTTATAAAAAAAGTTGACAGAAAATTAATTTGATGAGCATTAATAGATGTAGATATTAAATTTAGTAGTAACTAGTAAGTAATGATTAACTAAACATTTCTTATTTAAGCTGATAGATAACTAATCAGTGTTTAATTTTTGAATCGAAATTACATAATAAATCTCAGGTAACAAATCAATGTCTTATGTCTTACAAATAAAAAATTAATAAATCTTTAGTGACAAGACAACAATTTAATTTGTTTTTTATTAATTTGTACACAAAAATTAATTTTAATTGTGCATCAAAAACTTCATAACAAATGTATTTTCAAAATGGCCACTAATACTTATCTGGATTTTTTCAAAATTATTTTTTTTTTTAATGTTCTACCATGTTCTAGTTAATCGAAGCAACACAAATCAGCTAAAAATTTGTAAATCGGATAAAAAATGATTTTTCTAACATACTTATCAGTAAAAATCGCCACTTTTATTAAAAAAAATAATTTTTTTTTTTTAATTATTGTATTGTTTTGCCTTGATTAGTAATATTGCTTTTCATGTTCGTGGTGATCAATTCTACTAATGTATTTCATAAATTAATTTTGACACCCATAGCGAGCGGGCATACTCGTACAGTAGCAACTTGACTCTTGCCCGATCATTATATCTAATATTATAGAAATGGAATTTGCATTTGTTAATTGTTTAATGTGGTTTAGCTAAAATCTGACATCGACAAAATCAATTATTAAATAATACATTTTTGAATTCATTTCAGGGAGTAACTAGGCATTTAACAAAAATAATGTCTTCACTGTTCAGAACATGTTTACTTACAAACGTGTATATTAAGTAAATAATTTCACTTTAAATACTATGTACATATCACCATAGGGCATATTGTAATGTAATTATCTACATATGTATGTAGGTACATACTACTTGTATTTATATAAAATCAACTACATATCTTTTCTAAAAGGCAATCAAACTATTCGCTTAATTTTAATGTATTTTGCATATAGTAGGCATAAACGACTTTAGATTGATGTACAGTACATCTACTGTACCTACATTTACATATGTATGTATATTTTATACATAACATCCATAATATACAAAAACACTTATGTTTAACGTGCTTATTAAAGATTATCACAATAGCGTGACATATGAAATTAGCTCACAAAACTAACAATTACTTCATTGGAAAAAAAAACTAATTACACTACATTTTTACTATATATTTATAATTAAAAAAATTATTTTTGTATTTGCACATGAGTGAATTAAAAAAAAAACAGCAACTACAGAAAACCTTTTTTTTATACCAACTATGTGTACATATTTTCGAGGCCTTACTGTTCATATGAACATGTTTTACATTTACATCTACTGATAAGAGTCCAATGGCAGAAACTGATAAAACTACCATAATTAAATGATATCAAAAATATTTATTTTTGTGTAAAATTTTTTTTATATAAAAAGTATGAAAGCAAAAGTAATTGAAAGAAATAATAAAATTAATTGAGTTAATCAAATTAATAGTAGGTTATGAACTGATCAGATTTTTTCAATTCAACAGAGTGGTTCAATAGTTATAACTTTTGATCTACATTCTTGCAAAATAATTTATAATTAAAAACACTCTGTATTAATTATTCCTTTTTGATCAATTTACTAAGTAGCAGCAAACAAACAAAAAAACGATATCATAAAAATAATTCCAATCACCTAAGTAAATATTTTAATTAATTAATTCCAATTAATTAACATTTTATATTAATTTTTTATCTGTCTGTTTATATGACGCGTAAAACCGATACTTTATAGGAGAGATAGATAGAAAGCTTCAGATAAAGATGACTAAGAAGTTTTTGTCTTGTTGCTGTTAATTTTTCAGCCAAAATTATTCCATTATTTAATTTATTTAACTGGTTTAGTGTATGTACAATTGTACATATATAAATTGCACGCAGAAATCGAATGCAACCAAGCATAAAAACATGACTCGTGCAAAGGTGATTTATTGAAAAATGTTAAAATATATTTAAAAACCTGAGCTGGAAGGTCACTACCGGTATTAACAGCAAAATAGGTATATATATATGTAACTATTTGTCAACAAGTATCTTAAGATAAGGTCTAAAGGCGTATAATTAGAGTGCGATGGCCAGCAACAATTAGTAATGAGAAGTTATCTATCAGATATCAAGTTCGATTTTCAAACGTACCGTAGAGTATCGATTATACCAGTGGTACACTATTATGGGAGGTATTCTATTCGGCACTCTACGGTAATATACTTTAAATACAGTAACCATAGCCAGAGCAGTCAACATAGACAGACATATCGCAGAATAGTTGATAATGAAACCTGTAAGGACCGTACTTATAAGTAGGTATACTATCGCAACAATATAGAGGAGAGGTTCCATTTTAAGGATTTGATATTTGAACACTAACCAATCTGGACAATCAATTTTGAGTAAAAATTAAAAACTCGTTTAAAATCACGTTGCAACACTTGAGAAGCAAATTTATCGATTTCTTAAAATATAATTTGTTATCGCACTGGACTTATAACTACACAAAAAATAAATTAAAAAATATAATTTATGTGCTTCTTTCACATTCTTATCATTACATTGGGTCGTCGAGTATATACTTAGCTATATATATTGAATGTTTCGTTAGAATTTTATTTTCTTGTTTCCAGATAATTGCTTTATCGTTATTTTTTGTACTTTATGTCTCTAAGAAGTAATATCTATATAGCATACAAAAGTGATTGGACTAAATAAGTATGTGTTTGTGCCTAATCATGTTTGGCCTAATGAAGTGATAAATGATTAGATTGTGGATTATTAATATATGTCGCATACTTTTTTCTGTATCTAAATACATACTATTATATATATACTTTCATACATTACATTCTTTTGTAGAAATTTTGATTATAAGACCTCGCGCATGTATTGTTTATTTGTAGCTGTTTTAATAGCAAAACTACCAATCTATTTACTAACATTTTTTGCTTTTAACTTTTTTTTTAATAAACTGATAGCCGAAAATCGATTTTAATTACCAATTTGTCGCAGTAAAACATCGATTATATTATACAATGTATCGATGAAAAGAAATTACTTTTTTTTTTTCTTATAAATTTCTTTTTATTTCAATTCCATTCTCTTTTCATCGACGCAATTCTTCATGCCTCATACGCCTAATTAAAAACAGCAAACTGCTTGGTTGTTGTTTGTTGGGAAAAAAAACGTAATCAGTTCAGTGATCTGGGATTTCCTTGATTTGAATTTGTTTGCAAAAAAAAACTAAAAAAAAAAAAAAAAAGAAAAAGTATGGCATAAGCAATTTGATTTGTTGCTTGATGCAGTTTTTGCTTTATCATTTGCTAACGTTTTTTTTAAATCGCTTTTGTGTAGCACTGAAAAGCTTTAAAGATTAAAGTACAAAGATAGTTGTGTTAATTAAATAAATATATATAAATTGTTACTTTAAACTTAAACGATTCTGTTAATCGATTTCATCAATGAGTTTTTAAATGTTAAGCTAGAGGTACTTATACTCGGTAATAAATAATGCATGCCTACAAATCGTAACTTCATAAAAGGTGTTGCAAATGGTTTATGTCTATAACTTCGGCTTCTGTTTTTTTTTTATTATTTCAATCCGGCTACCATTAATGCATTGAGAGTTTCTATAAAACGTATTTCTGTAGTTTAAGAGTGGTAAAAGTATTTTCTTAAATTTCTTTTCTTTTCTTTTTTGACAAAGGAACCCTTTAAAACCCTAACGGTGTCTTTAAAAATATGTTTTTTCAATTAGAACATAAAGAATTTCTTCCTAAACAAATTTTTTCATGTTTAAAACTTAATATTTTTCTAAAGTTTTTTTTTCAAATGATGATTTTCAGTAATTTTTACCTTCATTTTGATTAAGGAAAATGCAATTAAAGGTTCGTCGAGCAGGAATAGCTTCTTTGTTTAAAAAAAAAAACAGCAAACAATTAACTTCTTTTTTGTTTGGAGATAGGTTAATTACAATTAATATTTAAATTATGGTTTATGAGAAACAACGATTTTTTTCAGCTTTATTTAAATTTACGATTTAAAAATTTTAAGGGACACAAAAAAAAAACACTTACCTAAGTATATATAAAAAAGTATTGAAAAAACATTTCATTTTGAATGTTCCATTCGAACTTTCACTGTATCTTAAGTTTATTACAATATTTCTAGTAATTTTGGTTGATATGCAATATTGAATACTGAATCATGCTTATATTTAAAGCATTATTAATATTGCATAATAGCAGCAAATTTTAAAATAGATAAATCTGACTAATTTTTAACAACAGAAGTCATCTGAATTTGCAATTATATATATACAATATATACATACATATATATCTATCTAACCTACTTACTGTAAAAACGATATCATATTCAAGTAAGTCATACATTCATACCGTATTTTTTATAATAATATCAGCTCAAATACATTAACATTAGACATTTCCTGTAAATAATCAATTAAAAATGGTGGTTTCTCTTTCTATACGCCTCATATAGATTTTGATGGTATAAATTTAATTCTAGCTTTGGTGACTTTAAATTTATTAAATTTTCCATATTTTTCGTAAAAAAATTCTATTTTATTTTGTGAATATTTTTAATTTAAATTTTAATGAAAGTCAATATATGGTAAGAGTGGGTGTTTTAATGAGGTCAATAAAATTCAATCACCTTTAATATTTGGAGTTTCATCGGCACCGGTATTTATAGAATAAAAATGTAATTCCAAGAAATATCAAAATTAACTTAGTTTGTTTTTTTTTTCCTTTTTGATTAATTAACACAAACAAGAACTTTTTTTGTATAATTATTATTTTTAAACATAAAACATTTTCAAATTGAATGTTTTTCATATCTGCTGTCCATCAATTTGTTGAATCACAAATCATCAAAATGAATTAAATCTCCAAAATGCGCGTAACACTACAAAAACATATACATAAAATGTTAAATCTAACTATTTAATTCATTTCTAGCTAAATTCACTTGTTGTAACATATCATCATCTCACTTTCGATTTAATTAACTTAAATAAAGTGTTTTTTGTTGGTATTATTTAAAAAAAAAAAAAAACCGAAACTATGGGCAAATTAACAATAATTAAGCTGTCAATCATAACACCTTTTATTTAAACAATTAATTTATTTAAATGAAACTCCCAATGCATTTAATTTGATGAACGAGCAAAAAATATTTTTTTGGTTTAGAATTGTATGTCATTGGCCCATTCGGCAGAAACAAATGGTTCAGGTGGTTAAATTCATATATTAAATTATAAATAAATAATAATAAATTTTTTAACAATGAGTAATGTAAAATTTATAGCAATAGTAACAGCTAAGTACAATACAGTTTTTTTTTTTTTGTAAATATAATTCGTTTGATTTTAGTAGGAGTTAGTACAATTTTTTATCCATGTGCATACTTAATGTATGTATGTACAATTTACATACATATGTATATATAAAATATAAGTATGAATATTGAATATATGTATAAAAAAGAAAATAATGGTAATGAAATGTTTATGCAAAGATTAACGGATTTATTGTCTGTAGAAATACATTTTTAGAGAGAAATATGAATTTTGGTAATATCTCTATAATTACGTAATTAATAAGTAATTATGAAGTAAAGTTCATTCAAAAATGTCTGCCATTTTCACTATAGCATTTAACGAAAAAAAAATGGAACAACCTTTTTGGAATGAACTATTTTTATTTTACTTCAGTTCAAATAAACACCAAAACGCCATTTTCTTTCGGACACTTAATTTTATTTTCAAGAGTAAAAGAAAATTCCATTAACGAGGTGTTACTGTATGTACACCTAAACCTACTTGTGTATAACTAAAATAATTGCCAAAAATTATGTTAATGTAATTAATTAGTAGGTATTATAGTGATGACAATAATTCGATTATTATTCCATTTAATTTCAGTTTAAAAAAAATTAATTAATTAGCTATACATATTTTAGATATTTTTTTTTTTTTAAGAATACTTCAAATGCTTCAAAACCTATTTGGCAATTTATTTTGTTTATTAGTATTTATTGAAATCATTATAATATTTAGATAAATGTTTAAATACATTTTTATTAATTTTTTGTCAATGAACACAGTAAAATGAATATGAAACCTGTTTAAAATAATTCTTAAATCAAGTCATTATTATAATTTACATAAAATTTTCTAAGACCTCAGTATTTTGTTTTTTTTTTTTTGTTTTTTTGTTTTATGATTTTTAAAATAATTTATATTTCTTGATTCCTTTAACAAAACCGTTTGAATGTATGTATATATATAGTAATATGATATTTTTCTACTTAGTTTATCGTTAAATTGATTTATTGATATCTAAATTTTAAATTTATGGAAAAGGTGAATGTGAATTCAACCAAATTCAGATAAAAATGATGTAACCTAAAATGTGACATTACTTTATATATGTATACGGCAAATGTTAATTTGATATTTTTAAACACTAAAAGTTCATTATGTAAATTATTAAGCTTAATAGTTAATTAATTTAAATTTACATTAAGTAAATATATATCACATGGTCATTATATTATTAAATAGAAATAGATAAATAAATGCATCGTTTTGATCAATTTAAGTGAATCAATTTATCATTTTAAGAGATTGATCAATATTTTCTGTATTTATTATGGCTGGTGCTCCGAAATGTTTTCATTCCATAAATCTTATGTTACAATTCATTGATGCATTATTTTATATTCATTTTGAATTAAGTCGAAGGTAAAATAACCGCTTTTTAACAATTCAAAATTTATTTCAAAAGTTTTTTTTTTTCTTTAGTAAAATTATAAATGACATTCATTTCATAACCACATGTGTAGTGTTTTTTTTTTTTTATATAATACTATAAAAATTTGCATAGATTTATCACTGGTAACAATTAACATTATAAATTCAAAATATTAGAGTGTACATATTGGTCTGGAGAAAAATGTTAAAATAAATAAAAATTATATCGGCTTTAGACCTACCTGTTACCTACATATATGTATTATGTACCTATCTATGTAGAACGGCCCTGGTTTATTTATATAAATGTCATATATTTAATAGATGTTGTATCATTTTTACGTGAACGAAATTGCATTCGACAGATTAATTTTCCGTTTAGTCAAACAAAGTCTATGCGAAATAAATTAATTTGCATTTCAATGTGTTATGACTTGTGCGCGCATGCTGTCTAAAGTGAATTACATATATATTTATACTATATACATGCATATATACTAATATGTATATAATATAAGTAATACTATGTATTGTATAATCTTAATAGAATTAGCAACATTATTTCAAAAATTCATATTGAATTAGGTTAAATAGATTGTACGGCAAAGTTTTTATGCAGACATACATATGTACAGTACATAAATATGTAGATTTCTTAGATACTTAAATAAGAAATCTAAATCTTTTTTTTTGTAATAGAGTTGGTTAATAAATTTAAAAAAAAAATAGATCAGATTCCCATATATTTTAGCAATCTATTTCAAAACTATTTTTTTAACCTTAAAAACCAAAATTAAATATCATAGATAAATGTTTGGTTCATTTTTGTTCAAATAAAAGAAAATCAATTTACATTGTATGTAGTCAATATTCAAATATTTAAAAAAATGTTTTTGTATCCTACATTACATATAATCAAATTGGATAAAAAAATCTAATAAGATATATATGTAAGTAGCTACCTACTTACCTACTTATCTGTATTTTTTTTTCAAAATCAAATTTGTTCCCCATTCTAAAAATTAAGTAAATTTTTTTTGGTTATAAATAGAACAAAATGTATTTAAATTTAAAAAGACAATAAAAAAAAAAGTCTGGTCTATTTTATTGTAAATCAATATCTATAAAGGTAAATTTAGATATAAATATAATATAATATATGTGAGTAAGTATCTAATAATAGACAATCATCAAATAAAATGAACATCTTTCAATTCATGACGGTACAAGATTTACAATAATTCGATAGAAAAGTCTTTTGAAATTTATGGGAAATTAAGCACACTGACCTATAGCTATATTAACTTATAAGAAGATATTTCAAATAAAAAAATAAAAAATAAAAAATTGTGTTATTCTCTACTAATCCTATGCTGCCCATATGTATTTTCTAAATAATTTTGCATAAATTCAGTCAGTCATACATCAAAATTGATTGATCGTAAATTTCATGTGATTTTACATTGTTAAATGAAGCAATAATTGAACTTTTGTGTATGCCCACTGAGAATATAGACGACGGGTATATAACCTATTGATTGTGTACTTATGGAAAATATTAAATTACTTAAAATAAATTAGAATTTATTGATTATACATATACATACTGTATGTATAGTACCTATAGCAATTATGTATGCAGCCAATAGGAGGGCTTTGCACAAATTAATTAATGTAACCATTCAGTGGAGATGTGGGTACTGTCTGCTGAGGGAAATTTAAAAAAAAAATATATAAATAATATATATATATATAGTTTTTACTTTAGAATAATTAAAATACCTTTCTTAGTGTAAGTAATAAAATTTTTTAAATTTTAAATTGAGCAATATTTTAAAAATCTTGCAGCACAGTTTTAGAAGTTTTTGGTCAATTAGAGAAATGAAAAAAATATTGAATACGAAATACACATTGATTCTTCTGATTTTTGTTCATTAAAAAGAACTCTTAATCTAATATTGAATTGAATTTATCAATAATTTCAAAAACCCATTCTTTCTTTTTTTATTTTTAAATTATATACAAAATCAATAAACCGATAATGTAATAAATGCTCAATTGCTCATACTTCCGTATTCCTTAGGTTGGACGCAAATTAGGTAGGTACTCTGATAGTGATATATCAGATTTATGATTTATTACCTAATATTAAGTACATTTTACAACAATACATATGCACAACATATTTAACTACATATGGATTTATGTATATATATATTTACTGACTTATGTACTTATTTGTTAATAGGAAGAATAAGTAGGTAGGTTATAAAGATATCTAAGTATTTATTGACAGAATTCTTTGAATTTGAATAACACCTATGATTAAATTTTTGAATGAAAATGTGTAGGTACACAACCCCGTATAATTCGTAAAAAAACTTTTTAATCCCAATTAATTTTCTATAAATTCACATAACATATTTTTACCGAATTAATTTCATATCATTTGTTATGTATAGAGGAAACTACGAAAACTTTAAGGTGGATTTTAAATGTGAATTATAAATGAACAGATGCATTTTACCTAGATGACCATAAACACCATATAAATGGAGATACAGATTGATCTCTATACTCTAAAGTTGTTCTTACTGTAACCAAATTACTTATCATTTTTTTTTCTTTAATAAAGCGTCTAATTTTCTAATTAATAAATACAAATAATAGAATACCAATTTATTATTTATTACTATTATCGTTTTACACTAGGGTGTTTCGTTTTTATTTTTTAGATATAAAAATAAATGTTGGTGTTGTATAAGTGGGCAAAACTTTATGATTTTCAAAAAAGTATACTTTTAAGTCTTTTCATCAGTTCAGTGGTATCAAAACGGCACAACTGTGCTAATTGGGGACCAACATAAGGTCTCGCCACTCTTACCAACCAACCAAAGTGTTTTAGATAGATACGTTGAAGCAGTGTTAGTATTTTTACATATTTTTTTTTATTTGAAATTTTTGCGTACCCAACAAACGTCAAAAATATAGAACACCTTTTAATTACCATTATATTTTCTTATTTTTATTGCGGTTTTCGATTTTTAAAGTTTTACTTTCCGATACACCCTATTGAATACTTCACACAATATGCACAATATAAATGCTGGAAAAATGCAATTTGAGATTTTTTTTTCCAGCAGTTATTAATGGATGGAAGTAATTAATTTATTTATCACGATGCACATACAATATTACAGCATAATTGTAATTATAATTATAACGGAAATTTGTGAGCGATCACATGTACGGCTAATTATAGTTGGATTTGAAAACTTATCGTATTCTCAGTATCTACCTCTATGGTATATGTATAGAAATAAATGGTATAATGTGTAGTTTAGGTATCTATGTATGTACATATGTATATACAATATTAAGAAAAATAAATACATGTTATTTATATACTTACAAGTACATGTCTAGTTGAAGTTTAAATTATTTATTTATATATGTAACGAATTTCGTGAGGCACGATCAATTGAAATTAATATCTCTATTTAGATGCACTTATATAAGTAGATAGATAAATAAGTCAAAAAATAAATAATGCATAATAATAATAATAATAATAATAATATTAATAATAACAATAATAATAATAAAACTAAAATCCAACCAATGAAAACCAAAATATGTACAATAGTGTAGTAATTTTATTTTTTTTTAATTGCTTTAATTTAAATATAAATAGTACTTAGGTTTACTTAAAATATACCTACCTACTTACATACTCATTACAATGCATTTCACATTTTGAAATCAATTCTTGAAAATTAGTCACAATTTAAATATGCACCCATTAAAAATGTTATGTTGATGTTGTGACATATTATTTATTGTAAGTAGTTGTAAAAATGTGAAGGTCATATTTTGCTATCGATAAGTTGTAATTTAAAGGAAATCAATTTTCCATAACACATTTCAAGTCTAAAATATAAAATACTTTTGGTTCTACTAATTTATTTTATGGAATTATCGGCAAAATTATTATTTGTAATTGTTTAAAAAGTAAATTAAATTAAATTTAATATCTACATTACGTTGCATAATTTCACTATCTACTTCTATATACACATTTTATGTTTTATTCAATTTCATGACCTATTTTAAGGTTATAAAAAAAATGTGTATTAAAAATAATTAACATAATTTCGTTAGAAATCATGTGCAAGCCGTTTTAAGTTGGTTCGATTTTTGTTTCCATTATTGTAGGTAAGGGAAGACTTACCGGGAAGTCGGTAATGAAATGGAAATTATGCAAAATAAAAAAAAAATATTAAAAATTGTACTAAAACAATAAATTCAATACAATACGATAAGTTAAATCTGAAATATTTACTCAAGTGGTATTAACTAACTGCAAGGGGATCTGCTAGCTCAAGGTTGGTAAAATTACAATTATTAATTATTGTTGATTCATATTCGTTGGCATATGCTACTTAAATTAAATTAAAATATGAATACGATACTCTGTACCACCTACATTAAAATCAATTTCTATTGACATTTTTCCACAAGTATTTTAAAGTTTCACCACCACCAGAATTTGTAGACATCGTCAGATATCGATTAGATATTTTTTGGTACAATGACCGAGAAAGTTATACATAATAGATATGTACTCAAGTAATACCCAACCAAACTTTAGTCTGCACGAAGTTGATGAAGTTTTTTTTTTCCCTAATGATGAAGGTTTTTTCTTATTGTCTGGTAGATATTCAAAGGATAAAAAAAGCCTTTGTAACTTAAATTTAAGATTTTTTACATCAAATTGTTGCTACTTATGTGTTTAAGGTATATATGGCAAATGTGGCACCGTAAAAAATGTATTTACTAATATGTTTGATGTACTATTATAGTAAGTATAAAAAATATTCTAAATACAATTTGTATCCTTTAATAAGGGTACGTACTTATAAATATGTACTTTAAAAATCGTAAAATTATTTATGTGTAGGTATTTAATATTAATAGACTCTTATTTATAGTCACTTTGTACTTCAAATGTCTTCTAATTTAAGTGAAAATTGTACTCTAAGCCCAATGTCTTTAAAAACTTATCATACCTAGCTATACTTTTAACTAAAATTAAAATTAACAGCAAATTTATGACTTTTTTTTTTGATAAAAAATTAACATATCTAAATACCTAACTTCTTTTTTTTTCGTGTGTGCGATGCTAATAATACCTGGAACAGTTTTTTGTTATCAAAATGTTCAATTTAAAATTTAAAATTTAAAATTTGAATAGTTAATTAAAATTCAAATAAATTAGGTGAGACAATTTATGTTTGATTAAGAAAAATATTTGAAGCAAAATATTAAAACGTAATATTATTTTATTAGAAATATTTATTTAGTAAGTAATTGTTTTTCTGCTTGTCATCAGTTCCGGTTCCACCATGATCACGATTTACTTAAATTCATAGACATTGCCACTTTAAACTTTTGCTTCATTATTTATTGTTATTTATTGTTGAGCTAACATTTTTTTCTTTAATACTTTTTATCCTTCTTCTTCTTTACAGTTTGAAATGTAATGAACCAAACTATTTGTAATTTATTTCATTTTATTTTTCATACATACTTATGTATGGATATGATATCCAAATACAATACATATTACCTACACACATCTATTATACATATGTATATGGAATGGATGGGATATAAAATGTTGGAAGACATTGCTTCTTTTTTTTCTTTTTTTTTTGAAGTACATCAGAAGAGAAATTATAAATGGCAACTATTATTGTTGATCTTTTTGTTTGATGGTGTTACTTTAATGGGGAAATAATTGTGCATTGATTGGATATTCTATTTTGTTTGGAATTTAATTTGTTTTATTTTGTGGGAAATTATGCATAGATTTTTTTTCTCTCTCTAGATGTAATTTTTTCCTTCTTTAGCCGTAGATATTTTGGAATCGAAAGTGGGTTATTATACATATGTAGTAATGTAATTATAGATTAAAGTGAAATTTACTGGGAAGGCTTCTTTAAAGTCCCTATAGAACTAGGACGTCAGATCTCGAAATTATCTAGCTATTAACGTAATTTTTCTTTATATGCTTAAAATGCTCCTTAGATGTCTCTAGCAACATTAATATAAAGTATTTTTTTAACAATTTAATTAATATTATCCTGTGTGGTTTTGCGTGATCAAGATTTCGACTAAATGGCTAAAATAGTTTAATAATTACTACAAAAAAAAACGTAGGAGATTATTAATTTTAACATCAAATTTAAAGAATCCAAGAAAAAAACATTTTTGTTTTACACACTTTTTAGATTTTCAATAAAAATTCCTTAAAAAATTCATATCTCAGGACCATAACGCAAATTAAAGCTGAGAAATGTAGAAAAACAAATCATACAATGTATTGATGTCAGGATTTAACTCAACGTTTAGTATTTATTATGTACCTACCTATATTATAAATAAAGTACGCATAATATTCATATAATGTCTGACTCCAAAACACTTATGTAATATAAGCTATATATTTAAAAGGTATTAAAAGTTGATATAATTTTTATCTAGACACTTGAAATTAATCAAAACTTAATTTTCGCACAATTACAGTGTTACCAAATCACACAAATTATCAATAAATAATAAATTGAACTTGTTATTAAAGTTGTCATCTTGACAGCAAACAAAGAAAAACGATAAATTTTTACCGCTATCTGAAATTCATTATTAAACCGCATGCCATTCGATTCGTTGAATGGGCGCGTTCTTTGCCGTTTTTTTTTTTTTTTTTTTTGTATATTTTTTTCTCTTTCTACCTACCTATCTCTTTTACAGGCCATACAAAGCCCATGACTATATTAACCAGCGTTTACATTCCTCAGCTATGTTCTTTTCCGTGACTTTTCATTTATGTATTCATTGTGCAGTCTACTCTCTTAGAGATTATAAAAATAGAAACAATCGAGAGAAGTGATTTTTATACATTATTTTTCTATAAAAATAGCAATGTCTGTTGGTAATAGTTCTATTTTTGATTTTCACAAATTAAGTGAATAAATAAATTGAAAAAAAATAACAATGCAATTAGAAACGAATCGACCTTGACACCTAAACAAGGAATTGATAGCGATAGTTTCGATCCACTGTTACGATAAAACATTTTTAGCATTCATAACAATCTCTTTTTCCTTGGCTGACACTATGGCTGCTATTTTCTATACAAATGTACGTTGGTATTTATACTTATGTAGTGAACGACTGGTTGAATGCTTTATAAATGGCATTTATACTGGTTTTATTAAAATAAAAATAATGTTAAAATTAAACTACATTGTATGTCAATAACTCGACAAAATATTTTCAAATGACGGCTATTTATATGTACGTAAGTGGTATGCGTATGAAAGCGCGGCCGGAAACCCCAAATGACTCTATGTCGCCGTTATCTTGTTATTATGTTCGATCTGATCCAGTTGTATTGATAGACATGACTTCAAGGTCATATGTCATATATAATAATATGAATAACGTGACATATTTGCTATTGAATAGGACTACAAAGTAGGTAATCTATATGATGTCATTAATAGATAGTATTGTTGTAATAATAAGGCTTGATTTCGATATAGGGATCTTAATAAAAATGTTATTTAAGGGATAAAAAGATAAGAAACTAATACCAAAAATGAGACATCAGTGACGCACAACATATACGTCAAGACAATTTTATATAAGAGTACTACACTTGCAAACGGCAATAAACTGTAAATTGGTCTCTCTTAAAATTATTACTGTATTGAATTTCTGTTTCCCTTTCTCTTTTTGGATTGTCATTATTTTATTCTCTTTAGATTGTATCGCTATCGAAACTTCCATAGGACATACTAACCAAATCAAACGAAAACCATTTGATAATATCTAAAAGGAAGACGAAGTGTTAAAATTTATGGAAAAAAAAAATAAAAAATAAATTCTTCACAAAAGGGAACATAAAAAATTGAGACAAATTCACTTGATTAAAACCACTATGTATTGTTCCATATTATGTCAATGTGTTGCTAAACTCTCCATTTATTCAATAAACGGTCGTCTATTTTATATATGCCTTTATCTCTATTATTCAAGTATATAAATATGGCATGGTGAATACTGATAACAAATTTATCAATACATACTTTAGAACTCGCTTTAGAATATAGAGTACACCCACATTTAACAAAAAATAAATGGAAAGCCTATGGGGTTTTTTCTTCTTCATAGAATTGACGCAAAAAAAAAAAAAAATTGTGAGAATAGATATTAATTTACATATTACGTCAACATTTTTGTACATAAGTAGGTGGTTAGAATTTTGATCAATTAAAAATTAGGGCCAGATAAGAAATTTCTTCGTTCAGAATTATGACATGCATAATTTTTATGGAGGTATAATTCGGAACTAATGTTCTGAATTACGTTTTTATTTTTAATATATATTATTTTTTAAAAACAGAACAAAATTATATAAAAACTGGGAAAAAAACTTTCACCAAAAAGAAAGAAAAAAAAAACAAAATTAGTAGGTAGGTACTTAATACAAAAAAATATTATACACACAATTAGCATTTGTTTTTTGTGATCTACTTAAATAATATTAATTAATAAACAATATCGATTTCAATACAACTTTCAGACAACCCACACAATTAAAAATACATTATTAAGAGTAATTTTACAATTTTTTTTTTTATTTTTTATTTCATCATTGCAAACGTAATTCTTTTTTTGTTTCTGAATATAATAATAATCGTAGTATAACTATTAGATTTATTCATAGATTGCCAAAAATACAAATACATACATCAATCATTCAAACATCTACAAATACAAAAAAAAACCCAAATTATTGCGAAAGTTCCAGTGATATTTAACAAAAAAAAAAAATCCAACCAACCACAGACGTAATTCAATCGAGATATTTTTTTTTTGCACATCTAATATAACAACATTAAAAATTGTATATTTAATTTTTTTGTTTTTTGCAACTATACACAAGTATAATGTTTACATTACAACGTACATTTCGATTCCTATGTCAATTGAATAAAATTTAATATTTTTCTTTTACGTAAGCAAATTTCCTATTAATTTCAGGTATTCTAATTAGTGACGCCCATAGATATCTGTATGATTAATATTTTTTTTTCCATTCAAAACGACATTCACCATATGTGCGAAATATCTTTTGAAAATTGTGAAAGTAAACTACCTCAAAAATGGTATGCCGTTCTCCGAATTCTTTAAAGTCATACACACTTTACTTGTTATTATACGCATCTACATATCATATAACAATCCGTCCACTAAACAATGGGACCTAATCTAAAATCTATAAAAGCCTCCATAAAAACAGAAAATTGCACATATTATGTACAAACGTACAAGACATTGACTAATATGCTATTGATGAGTTATTGATGTTTTTCAATTGTTTTCAATTACGCTATATTTAACGAACAGCAAATGAGAAATTTTTTTTGATGCCTTTTGGGCAATGTACTTCTCACATCTTCTCAAATCTAATGTCTTGTACAGCAAAATTAAACCTAAGAGAAGAAGATTAACTTTTAAGTGGCAAATATTTTTATATGTTTGGTATGTAAATATCATAAAATTCCCGTCGTTTTTATATTATTTAAGTACATAAATTAAAATATTTCAACCGGTTTTTTTTTTTAGAATTTAAGTTTGGCTCTTGGAAACAAAACAAAAAAAATTCATATCTTAGCATTATTATAATGATGGTGTTCCGTCGAATAATCAATTAAGTAATATGCAATAAATAATGTTTCCCATTTGATTAAATAATTTTGGATTCTTTTTTTTTTTTTTGTTTCGATTTAGTTCGCTTTTAATCCTAATATATTATTACATTAATTATCTGCATAGGTTTAAGTATATGTATCAGGAAAAAATTCATTACAATAAATTGCTTAATTGTTCTGACCGCGCATAGAGTGGACAACATAGTTACTAGAGGGATATTTATTACGTATACTGTATAAGTTTGATCAGTTTACTAACCAAAGACACGTTGACTTTATAATTTTTTTTTTAGCGTTTTTTTTTTAATTCAAGATTTCGATTAGCAGAATTATGTTAAGACGAAATGATACAAAAAAACGCATAAAAAAGGAATTATTGGCTACGCCGATTATAATATACCCGTATGCGCACTTGTTTATTATCTACGACTTTTTTCGTGTCTATTTTGTTTTGAGTAAATTAACTACAAAAGATTAAAAACCCTAGAAATGACATAAAATTGATTGCAAATCGCTACTAAATAACGGTAGACCGTGGAACTTGCTGGTCTAATAATGGAAGCCGAAAGTACAATATGAGTTTTTTTTGGTTTGTAGCTATTTGTGAGATACAGACATTTTTAGGTTAGCATTAAAACCGCTGTTGCACCCAAACTAATAGAGAAGCGAACCAATTGAGGCGCTTAGCGCTAAATCGACCTAACCCTAAATTTCTTGAAGAGAGATAATCGAGTTTGAAACTGTGAGTAAAATATACCTATGGACCACATTGTTGTATTTTGTAGATTTTGAATTTCGGTTAGTCTGATTTAGCTCTGAGTTCCTCAATTATTGTTTAACAAATTGTAAAAAATTACATTCTAAATTATTTATTTAGACAAAGTGTTTAATATAAGACAATTTTAAGTTATTGAAGATCGAAGATATAATTTATAAAGCTAAAGACCCTGGATACTAAGTAGAAAGTGCTTTTTATTAATTTTAAAATACTTTATATTTACTTAGACTTACCTGATTTCCAAAGGTAAATGCAAATTTAAAATTGACTAATTAATCTTTTTTTTTCAATAACTTAAAATCAATTCAAACTAAGTATTTACTGACAAAAAAAAAAAAAAGATGTATAAATCTGCATTCCATATTAAAAAAAAAAAAAAACCCGCAAAATGACGTGAGAAAGTTCCTAGAAGACGAGACCATGACATTTTGTTGAATACCTCTAAGTATTGCTTGCACGTCATTTGAATAATTTTTCCTCGTTGTTATAGCAGAGATTTCTTTACCATTGCAACAACACCAGCTAACCAACAACATTATAACATTTTCAAGCATTTGCAATTTGTTCTTAATTGAAACAAGCACTTTTAATGTTAATAAGTAGTATCAAAAAGAAAACAATTATAAATGAAAATCTTTTATTTTTTATTAGTGAGATGTTTTTCAAATTTTTAAAGTATTTTTTTCAACATTTTAAGCTTTGAATATCTCTTAAAATAGTTGGTTAAACAAACTATGGATTTTGTTCCAGTTTTTGTGCAAAATTGATTTTCCTAAAATATTTAACGAAAACTGTAGATCGCTTACGTAAATCTCTTTGTTTATCCACTGTAAATAGTTGAGATTTTTAAGTGACAAATTTTTAGAACTTTTTTAAAAACTTAAGTTTTAATTTTTTAGTAAATAAGTTTTTTAACTTATGATTATCTTGCATGTAACAAATCGCTGAATCAAAAATACAAATATCTCAGTTAAGTTTGCTATTGTGGTTTTTATAAAAAAAAAAAAAAATTATTTTCTATTTTATATATTATTACTGAACGAACTTTTTTATTAACAATATTTTTTATTTCTTTTGTTGCAGGTAAGTCTTGGTTTTTATGTCACGTTTGACGCAAAGTCGACATTGTTCCTCGCCGAGAAGGAATCACGTATAAATGTCATATATATTTATGTACACACACACACACACATGCATTTTGTGAAACATGTGGATTTTTAACAGCTTGAAAGCTTAATTTACATAAGTATCTAGAATTAATTTTATTCTATTTGATTCGTTAAAAAAGGTTCTTTTTTGTGTGGTTCCACATTCATATGTGACTTGTTTAGCATTTTTTTTCCTTTTCCAATATTTTATAAATACATATATATATACACATATATAGTATTTAAGTATATTATACTTTTTTTTTTCTTTTAATTTAAACCGGTTTGATTGAAAATTGATGGTAAAAATATTGAAAAAGCCGGTCTCTTCTTTTGCATTTTACTTGTTATCATTACACGATGCGGCCTGGCCTCTCTTCTTCAGCTTACATTATATTGGATTGGCCTCAGACTGGTCTTATTCAACGGACACAGTAATAAACAGGTATTAATGCTTCTCCGGAATGGGGAAGTAAATATCATGTGCTGCATCTTAAGAAAATGACTAATTTATACGTTCGCCGTTAAGTTTTCTTTTTTTAAAATTTTTTTTTTTTTAATTCTTTAATGACTTGCATATAGCCACCGTGATGTTTATTTATAGTTTTTTTTTTTATATCTACTTGCGTTATTGTAAACCTGATGATTTAGTTAGAATTTGTAAGAGGATGTGCTGATTTTTTTTTTTTCTTCTCGCAACATTGAAATTGGCCGATTTTCATCTGCAATTTGTGAATATACGAGAGTCGTGCAATGTAGGAGTTAAATTTTTCATTTGAAATTAAACAAACATAGAGTGAATGATTTTAATTAGTTTATATTTTGTATTTCTGCACAGCTTCGATAGAAGAAGAAAAAATGATTTTTTTTAAAATTACTTGTGCAAGTACATATATAATGTATTATGAAGTCACGCACATGTGCCAGTACACAAAACACGTATCAGAGCTATCAATCAGAGAAGAAAATCTTGAAAACAGGCGCGAATAATAAATTTGCAAATAAAAAATTGAGAACAACTCAATATGCAAAACGTACTTTTTATGATTATTTACGAATGCATATTGTGTTCCACAACACAGTTAAAAAAAGGCAGAAATTTCTTGTAAACTGACGAAGAGTTCGTTAGAAATTGAATAAAGTTGTTGAAAGAATGAAGATTATGTAAATCGTTTTCTCCAGAAATAGTGCAATTGGACCGTTAAACGATGTTTAACAAATTAACGTATAAGTTGCCCTATATCTGTTAATGTCTCTACTTAGTAATTTATGATTTACATTAAACCATCACCATACTTATTTTTTTTTTATATGGTTTCATAAAATCGATAAAAAAGTATAGTCAGTTTAATTGATTATTAAATTAAATACCGGTATCCCTCCTATAACACGGTAGATATGTTCCAACATAATTCGGTGTTGTGTGTGACTATTCTAGAACTACCGATTTATACGAGAATTTTCGCAATTTTCTTATCTTTTTATAGTGCTATAGGAGACCGTGTTGCAGAAGAATTTCCGTAATTTTCTTATCGTGTTAGATTGAAACCGTGTTGTAACCGTAGTATGGAAATTGTTCGCAAATATCGATAATATCGAATAATTAATGTATTCAGAGCTTGCTCCACTATGTTTTTTGCACTAAAATTCTTTCCCCATAGATTCGGGCTTTACTTTTGTGCAAGTAAGTACTTACTAAAGCATTTTAAGAAAAATTATAAAAAAAGTAAGTAAATATTTGAGCTTGTGAAGTACTTCATAAATCATGTTTTCTTCTTGTTTCTTCGTTAAAAGTATCTAAGAAAATTGTATTTTTTTCATACTTATAATCTTATAATAAGCATTTATTGCTAATGTGTACTTGAAATAAAAGTATTAATTTCGAAATATGTTAATAAAATTGCAATTATCTACCTGTACTCCACGTCCAATGTAATAAGTTACTTTCAATTTGTATTCAGATAACTTTAAAAGACTTTTTGACAGTTGAGAAAATTTCTCACTTCGTTTCATGAAATCACGTTTTAAACTAACTACTTAAGAAGTTCTGATTTCAAGTCAGACTCATTCATTTATTTATTCATTCATTTGGCATATACTTATGTGTATGTACTGTACATATGTATGTATGCGTATATTTATATATTATATAAAATTGCAGGTGGCATAGTAAGTGGAGAACCATTAATCTTAAGTAAATCGAAAATGAGCAGGATTATAATTTATAACAATTAGTTATATTCGACCCACCACACCATTCACTATTCACATTAACCATGTGTATCATGAATAACTTATTTTAACTTTTATTTAGATAGTGCACACATTTTTCTGCTGTTCCGGTTTCTTGTAAGAAAATCTACTTGAAAATGTATTGTATATTGAATTACGAATATAATTACCTGGCCTGTATTATGCAAAGAACATGCAATACATGGCAGTTATCTAATCGGATTCCACACCATCATGGGTACTATTACTTATATTTACCAATATGTACTATAAAGGTACTCACATATACTTAATGTCTATCTAAGCTATTAGATACTTAAAGATTGTAATAAAGTATAATAAAGTCTGGAAAAAAAGGAAAATTCAATATGAAAGGGATTACAAATCTATGGGTGGGTTTTGCTGTATACAAATATATATAACTAATGTACCTACAGGAATAGATAGAAGATAGATGTTATAAGGAATGCGTGTTATCTTGTTATTTTATTTTTATTATATCCGGCGGCGCTTTCAATTATTTAATGGCACAACGTGAGATTTCCGTTTCGTGTATTTATGCCAAACCGGAAATTGACCTTTGGATACAGTATAAGTGTCTACTAACCGATTTATACCAATATAAAGGCAAATTTAGAAAAATTATTTTTGATATTGCATTTATCATATCAAAATAATACCCGACATCCTATACACATATTTGATTTTAAATAACGTGTAAGTACAATCAATATAAATATACAATTACGATACGATTAAAGGTTAAACTGAAATCAATTGGCTCTCACAATACTTTTATTTTAGACGAAATATGGATAATTTAATTTAATGAATTTTTTTTTTAAGTGAGCTTGAATAATTAACAGTATTAATTAAAGTTGATTTAATTGCGAACATTTTAAATGCATAGTAGCTGTGACAAATGATTAAAATGTGTACATGTAGTGATATTTCCCATTAATTAGTACCTACCTACTAACAAATATCACATTGCCGGGGTAAATAAGTGTTCGCAAAATATGTGCATTCAAAATGCCATTAAAATTGACATTCAAACTTTTTTTTTTTCTTTAAAAAATAAGGTGCCAACTTATGACCAACTTATTATGATGACGGTGTATCATTTTAGGACAAATTTTTATATTTAATTCAATGTGCGTGGGAAAATAAGATATAATTCTTCTTAAAAGTGTCTGAGACCATTTTGAATATTTTGTAAGCTGCAACACGCACAGCAATTAGCAATTTCGCAAATAATCTTAATTCATTTAATATCACTTTTATTTAACTAAAAAATATTTATCCAAAAAAAAAAACAAAATTAGGTATACTTAGAGATGAACCAACCATTTATAATTTTACGTATAAATTTAACTGCACAATAAATGGCTCATTCTCATAGAAATAAATAATAAATTTATGAACAAAATAAATGTGCAAAACGGTTAAAAACCTGTTAAATAAATCATTTCTTTTCTTAAATCGAGATGCAACAAAAGCAGTTATTTTATAAACGTATTAAAACCAATGGTTACGTTATTTTTATGATGATGTCTCATTATTATTAATATTTTTATTATTATGAAACAAACAATGCATTTTTAACAGTGAGCGACTTTCTTGAAATTAAAATGGTTTTTTTTTTATATTATTTTCGTGAAGCTCCAGTTTATTTTATTACATTAACCAACCCAACATAGTACAACATATAAGTAGTATTTTATTTGAACTTAGAAAAACAAAATGTTTGGAACAATATTCTTGCGAAATATCTTGGGGCATTTACAAACTTTATTCCGTTTCTTTATAGTGTATTGTATTTAATTGGCAAAAACGCCCGCCACCTTTTGTTTTAATTTTTCTATGGAACAGTGGATAAATTGTGCATTATTGTTATGGGCTGAATAAAACCATTAATCCATCCTACACCTAATTTCCTTTACACGTTTTATAATTTATTATTTATAAAAATGGTCTGTATGAAAATTAAATTTTACATATAGCGATATAAAAAATCTAGAAATACTTTAACGTTCTAGGCGTTATAGCTGAGTGATAGAAATTGGCCAGAATAAATCTTCAATAATGTCTTCAATTTGAAAAGCCAAACATTTCTCACGTTCCCAATAAAATACTCAAAAAAAAACCTAATACCGAAGATAAAGACAATTTACAAAGAGATCGTATTATAGTACATAATTCAACTTCTTCTGTGGCACAAAAAAATGCTACAAGCAATTGATCTGCAAAAAAAAAATGTTTAACTTTAAAAAAAAAACGATCATCAATAACCAAAACAATTACAATATCATTCTGCATCACCAAAACAAAAACGTTTCCATCAATTCTTCTCCTCTGACTAAAAACAAATTCCGCAACGAAAAACCGTAATTCTTCTCTTCTTCGATCATTTCTTGTTCAACAATTTTATAATATTGTTTGGGATTGTATATACGCAAAGAAAAAAAAAACCGATCAACAGTGATCGCTTGCTCCAAATACCGAATTCTCAATTTGCGATTATAGATTGGTTTGGTTTGCCGCAACATTGTACATATAGTTATTATACCTATACGACATACAAGCGATCTTGATTAACGACTATTTCCTGAACCAAAAAAACCGGTTAACAAATATAGAGTTTTTTGGCCCCGGTATGCCATTAAATCTGTGACCTGTGATCGCATTGTTTCTGCTATGAACAGAAATCGAACAGCTTAAGATGGACGGTGTATGTATGTATGTATGTATATAAATGGTAATTATTGCAATGATATTTTTTTTTTTTTAAAATCGTGTAATGTCTTGAAGAGAGAAAGATAATTATTGGTTCTTCTAATTGAGAGAACAAATTATAAATTATTAAAGCGGTTATATTTCAATATTTCTTGAAATTTTAAGTCAAAATGTAATTATGGCTCGTCTTTTGATCGAAATTTCGTCTAAATGGCTAAAAAGTACATGTAGATAGCTATAGGATAGTTACTCTTGAGATCCTTTTTTCTCAACTAATTATTTGAATGTACCCTTTTATTTACAGTGATCAACAAATTAATTTATTAATAATGCTTTTTTTTTTTTTAATTTAATTTTGGTCCGTTAATATTTATGTCACGTGACCAATTAAAGGGTCAAGAAATTTAATTTCGTTTTCGGTGACTTCCTTCCGGTCTATGGTACAAAGAAAAGAAATTAATTCGTTATACATTTCTGATTCCACAGTGATGATTAATTCTTTATAACATCCTCTACCACCACCTTGAAAATATACTGCATAAATAATATTTGCGCACATAGCCCGACCAAGTGTGTACCTGAACTCATGTGTAAGTACATCCTGTCCGTACGCTTAATTTGCAATTTTTCATTTATGAAGAATATTTTTTGCGTGCATTTTACGCCGACACCAAACATATCAAATAAAAAATTGAATTTCAATTTATTAAGCATTAGGTCGTCAAATTTTAACGAGACATAGCTGTAAAATTATCTGTGATTTGTGCGCACAGCTAAGTATACAATACATATAATGTAGTTAAGTAATGTCCATACCATGCACAATGAATCATACCGCACAATCATATTTGTATGGCGCGGCATGTCGCCGAAATGTAATTAAATTTCTTTATTCCCATCATTAACCGGTATGACCTTCGTCCAAGCGCTCGAACCGATTGGTTTTATTGTTTCTCTCTGGTTTTTGTTTGTTGGTGGGTACAAAAGCTTATAGAGTGAAATGCCGCAACATGTAATATGGGTATATGCGCATACTTATAGTTAAGATTGGAATTGGCAGACATACACGATCCAAAATCAATTATAATGTAATTTAACATTGAGGTCAATCGGATGTGTAGACTTGGCTTAGACATTTAATTTATTCAAATAAGTTTTTTTTTTCTTTCGAAGGTAATAGAAGGTTATAACCTAGTGAATTTATATGAGAGAGGAAAAAAGGGTTTATAGCAGCAATTTTTAATATATTTTAACCGATGATTTTATCTGATTAGTTAGTTTAATAGTTATGTTAATGAGTACCGTGCATGTTATACGGAGATTGTAGTGGTGAGCAACTTAAATATGAATTTAGTCAAAAATAAAATATGACATAAATATTTAATGAATGCATAAATTGCCATACAACAAAATCAAAATATTAAATTTTATTAAATACTCAAAAAAAAATAGACGCACTAATAACTATTTAACAAAATATTGTGTGGGATTAATAAATAGTTCGTTGAGTACTTGTTATTTTGGTATAACAACCCAAAAACCATTATTTGACTTGGGTATTTTTATAATCAGTAAAAAAACCTTTACAAGAATTATTTTCAATTTGAAATGCATACATATTCCCACGGATATTGATGCGATAAAATTCCATTACTATTAAGCGAGGATTGTTCCTTTTTTTTAACACATGTTTTTTTTTTACCATTTCAAAACTGTATTTTCCAAAAAAAAATTATGTTTATCTGAAACGTTTATCTATGCATATATTTTTTTTTTGTTAGTTCATTTATCAGTCTGAAACTATATCTATAATTATGTTTTATATAGGGGGTCTGGGCGTAAACTTTACTATGGGGATTTACATATTTTGTCTTAAATAAGCGTGTCGATAAATACGTGAGAATCGATAAATTAAACAAAGATTATTTTTATACAAATAATATACATATGTACCTAATATGAATATTATTTATTCTGGTGTTAAGCGAAACCATTTTTAAGGATGGGCAATTAATAATAATAAAAAATAGGGTCATTTTTTCAAAGAAACATTAAAAATGATTAATAATAATTCTCTTAATTTTCTAAAAAGAAAAATTCAGTAACATTCCATTCAGAATGTCTTATTCCAAATATGTATTGTACATGCACCGTTCTAATATTTTTTACATTACAGTTACGATGATATAAAAAAAATCTTTTCGATATTATTATAGTAGGACACTGGATTTAAATAAAATTGCACAATTATCATTGCACAAGATTAAAAGAATTATATCAATACGATTAAAATTATTACACTAAAAATGTATTTTTTCAAGAACAAATTATGTACTACCAAGATTAATAATTGTATGACAATAGATTTCATATTATTATTGTGTATAGAATTCAACTATTGTGTTTACACTTGCTGAATCATATATTAAAATTCCTACATTTAAAAAAAAATTCCAAAAATATTTATCGAATATTTAAATTTCTTGTGTAAGTAAAAATTTATTTTACACAGCAATATTAAAATTTATGGTAATATTTACTGATTAATTTTTGACAGTGTAGGCAGTAATATGTTTGTTTTTTTTTTTTTTGATTTTTCATTTTTGCGTAAAATGTCAACGGCCTCATGCACTTGCTAAACGTTGGAATTCAATTTTTAGCTTGGTGACTAGTTAGTTACAATGTAGTTACTTGTTTTCATATATAATTATGTTACCATCTTACACAGGTAAAATGAATAAGAATCAAAAAAAGAAAAAAATATACATACTGTAGTTAGTGTTTTCTTACATCAGTAGATAGAGATAAAGTTATTTTCGGATGTTATTGATTACTTATTGAACTTAATTATGAGATTAAACAATTTCGTATAAAATTAGATTTTTGTTTGGTGAACGTCTTTTACTAGATTAAATGGAAATTAATGAATAAACTGTCGGATTGGGAACATGAACTGTAATGTATACCTACATTCATAAAAGTTTTACTATGTATATATAGGCAGATATCATTAATAGCATTGTCTGGCATAGGTTGTATATCATTCACCAGAGATAGATATCAAATTCTTGTCTTTTTTAATTAGAAATATGAGCCGGTTACATTCATATAATGTAATTAATTGTTATAAAGAAGCGAGTGTATATATTTCATATTTAAATTAAAAAAATACAAGATCTTGTTAATTAATTAATTTTGATTTTTTATTTTTTATTTTTTTAAATATGTTAATTTGATTTTTAACATTTGATATTCAAAATTTATTAATTTAGATAATGATTTATTGTAATTTCATAAAATGTGACATCAAATTTTTAATGTGGCTTTTATTTATTTCGAAGAATTACAAAATTCCAGATAAATAAAGAAACAATTTCTACAATATCACAAAAAAGAAAAGAAACATTAAAAAATAATCTAATCGGACTAGCATTCCCAAGTGATCTTAGGAGTATAGTGACGGATCGGTTGTTCTGCGCTGGCGTAAATTAGTTTCCCAGGGTTTAGTGATTAGTAATAGAAAACATTGGTTGGGCATAAGGATTTTAAATAAAAAAGTCATTGTTGCAAAATCCATAAATTTATACATTTAATAGGCCATGCCATGTTATTGGGCGCCCAAAATATGTTTTATAGGCAAGACGTACGGGAGATAAAAGGTAAAATTGCCTATAAAATCTGTTTTGGGCGCCCAATGACAACAGCGTGTGGCATGGCCTAATCATTTTTATAGCACAACATATTAATCATGTAGCCTTCAATTACGTTGCAGCAATTACTATTCCATTGATAATACTTATACAGTGTGGTGTCCCGCCAGATGTGGGAAATCCTTTCAGGACGTGTTTCTACCATCAATTTGAGTAAAAAATTGTACTGGAAAAATTTACCGTTGGTGGAATGATTTTAGGGACGTTTATGGTTGTAACGTCCATAAAAGAGCTAGGAAATCCACATTTTTTGTCCCCTCTCTTATTTTTAATAATTTAGTAATTCCAAAAATACACGAAATATTGAAATAATATTCTCTTTCAAATTGTATAAGCGGAAAAAGTTAGGTTAATTACGGAAAATTTTGCAAAATAGATGTTTCTTCAAGATTTCGTAAATTTTTTTTACATTTTTAAACTTTGCCGTTATTTTTTTAAGATAAGAGGGGGGCATTCATCTTTAACTAAAAAATGTAGATTTCCTAGCTGTTTTATAGAAGTTATAACGGCTAATTTTGGACCCCCTCAGCCCCCCATTAATTTAATTGAGAATTGTATGACTTTCATATATAATATTCTATAATGTGTTTATTTCAATTTATTTACTTAGAAACATCTTTGTAATTATGTCTTTTTGATACCACTAATCTCAGGTCATTTTATTAATATTATATAAGTCCATAATTATACATTATGCGATTCTTAATACGCAAGACATTGTAATATTATTTAGAGATAAATGCAAATAAATTTTATCAATTAAGCTGATATTGCAATATCAAATATTCCGTACATTGTATAATGTGCGTTTTATAATCAAAAGTATTTTCAGTTATAAGTATAAACAATATTTATCAATAAATTTTGTTAGCATTTTTTTTTCTTCCTTAATTGAATTTGAACTTTGACATTATCTAAAAACTACGGTGCTCATAAACACGTTTTGAACTTACAATTAATTTGTATATTTAGAACACTTTTTGAGATAACGTACCTAAGTACTACCATTAGTGAAAACTGTTGATGTAAGATTGACAGTAGAAATGTTGTGTCAATTTTATCTTAGTACACGATAATCTAAAATTTAAAAAAATTCAATAATCGAAAAAAAAAAACATTGACCCTCTGACAATTTTTATTTTTATACGATATTTTTGCAATATCTTAATCTGGTCGCATATATGTAGTAACATGAAAATTGCATGATACGAATTTGTGTGTGAAATTATACGTGTGAAGTTTATTTTAATATTTTTGTCCATCAGTCATCGTCACTTTTAATAAAAATTAACATGTCAATTACCAAAGTGTCTTTTCTTCTTTTTTTTGTAATATTTCTGCCAATTTCACATGAAGAAATATTCGCTTGTAAAATAAATATTTAAAAAAAAAAATACAAGCACATAAGCAATGCGTATATCTTATCGTTTTGAACTCAACATTATTTCTGGCCCTTCCGCTGATATTAATTTCTTTCCACCATATTTGCTTTTTTTCTGTTGAGAGCAGTTACTTTGCTTTTACACTGAAGCTACATATACAATATGCATACCTACGGCTTGCATTTTTGGTATATTTTTATTTTCTTTTATGCATTTAAAATTGCGGTTTATAAGTTTTGTTTCATTTTATTTTTTTTTTTTTTTTGCAATCACTTACTAAAATGTAGGTATATATTTTAACAGACAGGTAACGATATTTTAATCGACTTGTTTTTCACCTTTCCATAAAAAAAGTATTCAATCTTTTCTTTTAAGAACATGTAGTACATATACAAAATTTTTGTCCATTTTTGATTCATTTTTTATGTACTGTACAGTCCAGTCAAATATATTCGACCTCTTTTCAAAAAAATATTTTAAAGCTTATGTTGTGTGGTTCGACAGAGCTTCTTTACTAGATAAGATCGTTCTCAGGATATATTTTTACGGTTTATTTAACAATTGATAAATATAACACCGGCTGTACTTTAGATTAATCTAGCAAAAATATCGTTCATTTTCAGTCAACAAATTAAAAATTGTTAAATTATCAAAAAAAACCTTTGTTAATTTTTTTTTTAAGACGCTACTTATTGTGAAATTTACGAACATCTCAGGCAAATGATTTAGACTTTTTTTGTTCTTGTTGGTAAATTTGTAACTACATATTTGTTGATTGTTCAGTGTGCTGAATTGCTGCAATTTTAAGGTTAACAAAAATATATTAATATTATAAGTAGGTATGTACTTAGTAGGAACCTATTTTTTGAAATACATACAAATTTTGTTTTGTGCATTACTTTCTTAGATTTAATGTCTCAGATTTTAAGTTACAACTGTTCCTATATAGAAATGAAGTAATTAAAATAATAAATACATGTATGTAAGCCTTGTTCACATAATATTTACTATATACATATATACTATACATATACATAAGTATAAAAGAAAATGGTCCTACAACAGTCGGCGTTATTTTATGTTCGCCATTAACGATCAGTTATCAATCACATGCAATTAATTTTAAAACTGTTAGGTACTGTCAAAAAAATTCAATTTTGGTTATGTTCGTTTTTCCACTTTTTTTCTTTTTTTTTTGTTGTTAAGTGCATTTTCGCAATTTATAGGACTAAGGGCATATTCGTTTTTCAACTGTCAAAATAATTTTTTTTCCAATTACTTAAATGTTACGGATATATTTAAAAAATGTACTGTGGAAAAATGATATGTCAGTTCATATTGGATTGAGATAATGATGTAATGTTAAGTGCTGTACATAAATCAGGAATAAAATTATGCATTTTTCATGGTTGCCCAAGGTATATCTAATAAAATACATGTTGTAAAGAAAATTTTGACCACCAATGATGATGATTATTATAATTTTATGCTTTATTCGCATTGTTCAATGTTAATGCCAGTGTTGTATATCTATATACATTATACATAGTGTACATTATCATCTGTTTATATTCTACTAAATATGTGTTATTAATTATAGTATTTTTTTTTTCTTTCTTAAAATTCATTCTTTAGTGAAACACTTTTTGTGATAAATTGTTGTCATTATGTGATATAATTGAGTTACTGAAAATAGAACAATCCGCAACACATGCGCTGGACAAATTTTCAAAAAAAAAACAAAAATTTTAACAAATGACTTAGAATAAATTCTTTGTATTGTTGTTAACTTCACGTCATTTGCAGTTTGAGAATAAATCATTTATTTAGCTGGCATGTCTAAAATAAATGTATATTTCTAAGTAAATATGACGTTTTTGTTACAAATATCAAGAATTTGTGTAAAACCTAAATAAGTAGTTCAAAATCACAGTTCATTCCTATCGTTAATATTTTCTTCGCGTTTTTTGTATAGAAATGTCATCACATTTACTATGACGTAAAATCAGCACAGCATTGATTGTGTGGTCTTATCGCCAGCTATACATTCTAATGTTCATAGATCTTTTGTAGTCCTAGGAATGTCGAATCTCCCAAAACTGATGGTTATATATGATGTGCCCAACTGTAGTGCCATGGAATTGGACGTTTAGGTTGTATTCTCTCATTGCACATACAATAGTAAGGCTTTATTTATTGACACAATTTATCTACACAATTTTGTTGAAAAATGGCCGTTATTTGCTGACGCCCGTTTATGTAATTACTCTATTAGATCATAATGTAGTATAGGTTAGAGCATACCATATTTACAACTTCGCACGATTAACCATGTACGTGATGTAATTACAGCGAATTATTAGTCGAATAGTAATTCTGCCAATTAACTATACGATTCTATGAAATAAATATTTAGGCAAATTGATCAAATATAGAAGATGTTGGCTACAATCCTATTATACAATTTAAAGTACATACATGCCAATAATATGTATCACAATACAGACACATTGTCTCTTATTTCGTTACTTATCAAATACTTACATAAGTATCTATCGGTATTGTGTACCATTGACTTGTCTGTAGATATTAAACTTAATCTCGTCGTATTTAACATCTTAAAAATAAATTTTACATCTCCTTTTTGTAATGATAAACAGTTACTGCAGTAATCAGAATTTTATTACCCAAAATCCATTATCCCATCCTCGTTGCCAATTGATATGAACGTATAATTTTACATAAAAACTTGTCATAAATCTGAATAATATAAAAGAAACGAAAAGAAAAAAGAAAACTATAAATCTAATGTTATATAGGGATGGTCAATTTTGATTCATGTGTACACGTCTTAGAATTTTGGGTTTGGTCGGTTTATCGAAAATATTAATTGACTGAATTAGGTACTAATTATAGAGAGAAAGAAAGAGAGAGAAAAAAAAATGTTAAGATAGGTGTGTGTGAATAAAATGTCTGGTTATGATCTCTGTTATGTACATAAATAAATTGAAATTACATATGTACTGAAAGAAAAAAAATATCAGAAAATTCAGACAGGTAAAATCCGCTAACTTAACATCTGAATGATAACTATTACCCATTGAATAAACATCAAAAATGATTTTTTATTTACACAAATAATATTACCGGTAGATAATATATGGGTATGTACCTGACTCTCGAGTATTACACAATGATCTTTACTTTTTTTTTTGAAGGTTATTCACCTGTTTAACTGCTGGATAACATACAAAGACTTGATGATTAATATCAGGTATTCCAGTCTCATCACTGAGCATTTAACAGTGATGTAGTAAGGATTTTGAGGTAAACTTGCCTGCTATTTGTTTAGTTCATTACAGCATCAAATTTAAGTATCTTTAAGAATCAATTGAAATAATTTTACATCACAACTACAAAATAGTTAAGGAGAAAAAGAGCGTACACAAATCAATGCGTCCTATATATTGTGTATATATCTTGAATATTGTGTTGTCCAACAGATGATCATAATTTTTTTTATTTGATCGAGTGGTCAACAAGCAATGGCAAATTGGTGGAAAAAAATTCATAATCATCTTCGAAAATCGTGGGCTGATATTTGGCTGAAATCCTAAACATCTCTCTGCTGAGAATCTTACAACAGGATTTTGTGCATTGGCAAGATTTTAATGACTCGCGATTTCGTATGGCTAGATTTTCATTAAATAATTTTTATACAAATTCTAAGCCAAATTCATCTCTGACCCAAACCGGAGCAAAAATATGTACATATATATACATATATATTGTATATAGGTATATATAACTACTACTATGTACTTTATATATATATATTTAATTAGAACTTAAAAAAACATAAACAAAGCAAAAATATTGTTTTATATACTTACAAAGGCACATACATTAAAATTCACTGGCACTAAAAGAATTTCAATAATTAGCTTACGATTTAAAAAAAAAACCGAACTGAATGAAATTGAAAAAAAAAAGCTCAGGTACTTTACACAGGTATTTATGCTGTAGCTGGTATATTATTTGCATATTTTGTTTGTATAAGCAAATTGTGGTAAAATGCTTTTTATGGTTATTTGATGGCAGGGTTTTATTGTGTGTGCATACGAAACGTGAGGAGACGCTTCACAATAAACTGTTTGTATTAAAATATGTACAATGTAAATTTTGACAAGATCGTAAAATTGTTGAACGAACTTTGAATTTAAGTGATATTATTGGTTGGAACTTGGAACTGTTAAAAAATGTAATTTCAAAAGTATAATTCTGATCAAGAATTTGGTATTTATTTAAAAACTGATTATTGTATAATTTTCTAGTTATCTAGACAATAAATCGATCTTCGGTCATTTCCATTTTACTTTACCGAATTTGTTGAATTGTTCAACTCAGACCAAATTTTGTGGCTATAACAGATAAGCGTAATATGAGCCTTGACCAGAGACAAATTTTTTTTGTATTCTTATTTTAACCCGAGAACATAATTTCCGCCATATTGTTACATGAAACCTTCAATATAAATTATATGTTTCAAAAGTACGTACATATTACATTATTGTATGTATGTATGTAGAAACTCTATTCATAATACGTACTATGTATAGAAAATATGTACAATTGTACGTACATGTGCCATTAAATTATTAAATTATTGTGATAAATATTAATATTAATGAAGTGTGAACATACAGTCTGGTCCGATCTACAGTTCAAATGACAAATTGCTAGTTATAACAGCGGGTAATTAATTTGTTAAAATGCAATTAATTTGGCAATATAAAATAACATTCTTCGGTTTCTACAAACTTTCTTGACTTGACACATAATATGTATTGTATCTAATACCTACCTATTGGTATGTAATTTATCTTCACAGTCATAGTCAGTGTTTTATTAATAATATTTATTTTAACTGGTATGATTCGAGTTTCTTCAAACATTTTCTATCGGAACGAATGTGTGTGTTTTTTTTGTTGTCGAAGTACACGGAGTAAACGAACAGGTTCGTAAATTCAATTTAAAACTATCGACTTTTGTTAATTAATTATTTTCACATGATGCCAGTAGTAGAAGTAGGTATTTACCGAGAGATCAGTGGTACACTTATATTTGAAAAGAAACGTGCTATCTTTATTTTAAATACTTATAACCACTTTTTACGCATGAATTACCGTAAAAAAAAATAATTCTAAAAAAGGGATAAAAAGGACAACCTACGATCAAAAGATATTCTGATCTACATATTTAAAAAGTCAGAATTATCACACATTTGAAATATGTATTAAAAAATAAAAAAAAATAGGCGGCATCATTTGTGATTATGCGTGAAGAGGTTAAATAATAATATTCACAATTGAATCTACGGTTTTAATCTTTATTTCATCTTTAAACTGTCATATTGCCCTTTTTTCAATGTGTTTGAAAATGATTTCTCCATAGTTATAGTAATTAAACTGGCTTTGTTTCTTATACATTGTATATACATAGGTACCTATTAGGTTAAATATAATTACAGGTCAAAAAAATAATCTTATTGAATTTTTTTCTTTTGTGCTGTCATGTGATTTGAACTTTACGTGTTATTTTTGATTTTTACGCATTAAAAACACTCGATTTTTTTGTTTATTTTAATAGAAACGAACTAAAGTTTCTTTATTTTCATTACCCATGCACTTGTTTGAACCTTTGCACATTAATCGATTCTACTTACCCCATTGAAACCTTATACACTTCATATATTTCATATACATTTATAAGTACATATGTATGTAGGTAGATACTTTTAAAGACAGGAAATACAAAATGCCATAGCATAACAATTACTATTACTACAACTGCTTATACTATTCAATTACTATATTATTCAATCATGGAACAATATTATATTGAACTAGAAAATGATACACCTGTGCTTAGATAATTCTATAGAATTTCTATTTCAATACTTGGGCACATTATATACATACCTACATATGCTATAAAACTAAGAAATAAAATTTCTTTAAATTATGCATCATTTAGAATTCTCAGTATATCTTTACCTTGTCGTCATAACAAATATAACAATAACTTATTTTAAATTTTATAAGAGAGTACAAGTACCTTACATACAAACTAAATATATTTTAATGGTTTTTTTTTTTAATTAATTTTGTATTTGCATAGTGCACGGCTAGAGTGGATCGAAAAATAAAATTTAAGAATTCGAAAATAGGCCATTTATGATAAGAAGATATGAGTATGTATATTAACACTGTTAGGTCAATATAAAATTATTTACAATATTTTAAGAAAATTTATTTTTAGCATTTTTAAGTTAAAAAAAATGTTGAAGTACCTACATGTGATTCTTCACTTTTCAAAAATTGATTGTTGAGTGTGAAGCCAATTTTCAAAAATTATTTTAAATATTTTTGTTCCACTCTACTATACGTACATAGGAGCCATTAATAATTTTTTTTTTTATTCTTATTTTTATTTGATGATTAATTAGACTTGCTTCTTATTACATCCACTATTCACATTGTTATTATGTTACCCTAGTATCTCATACAAATATACCTGTATTGTATATTTTTTTCTGCTTGTTCACCTTAAACTCTGTAGGTATTTTTTCGGAAAGATACCAGATTCACATTCAATTTGTAAATTCATGTAATAAATACAAATAAATATGTAAATATGATAATAAAATTCAGTAAATGATGCGCTATCTATGTATACTCACAAAAAAAAATGTGCGCTAAGTCAAGTTCAGGGACATCGTGTTTGCTAGTAGAGTTGCGCGCGGTTGACGCTCATACATATATCACTTCGGTACTATATATACAATCATTATGGTATTATGGATATAGTGAGGTATGATACATACATACATATATATTTATATTGTACATCGCTAATCAATTTTTATGGCACATTCATGTCAATATTTGAAAAACAAAAATTGTAATTTACTTAAAGATCGATAAAGAATTAACTACCGTATTACCTACCTGAAAGCAAGCAACTACATAACTATGTTTAACGAGACTAACTATTGTTTTATGAAGTTCTAATTTAAAACGTGAAAAAGAATTTGTTTAACTAATGACTTGATGGAAACATCACTACAATTATCATTTCAATTAATGTGTTATTAGTCTTTAGTCTTCTTATATAGAGTTATAATGTAACCTACCTACAACATCGAAAACGTGAGTCTTTCCAGTTGGTATCGTAAATTCGCTAGTATGCGAATTGTCCGCCTTCAACCGGTAAATTAGCTTTGGTAAACGATATACTTAAATATATACCTAGTATACTATATCATATTTAAATCGTGAACTGTATAAGTGTATATTCACACAAAAACAATTAAAAGTAATATTGTTGTGTCATTACTCATTATTATCGATTTGTCTTTTTGATTTATTAAGTATTACCAATTATATTCTATAGACCGGACATGCGACTTGCCCTTTGTTTTTAATTATTTTCGCGCCTTTTATAGTTAAGTGCTAATAGAAATAACTGTATAGAAAGTGATAATAAGTACTCAAACATTTTAATAAAAATAAAGATTCTGTTATTACACGTAAATATTTATATAACTGGTATTTTGGAATTTTTATAATTAAGTCATTTACATTTATTTGACAAAGAAAGAATTGCACCATAGTGCGGTTCAAGCGATTTGAATTAAATGGGGAAAAGTAAATGTTTTAACCTTTAACGCAGAATTATGCGCAAAAGACCACCGAATTTTGCCAAATTTCAAAAAAAAATTAATTTACTAAAATCAAGCCTACTAGTGACCAGTCAATCATTTGCCTGATGTTTTGTCCTTAATTTGGATGTATTTTTCTGAGTTTAGAAAATTATTTACTTAATTTATAAGTAAGAGATAAATATAAAAAAGAAAACTTACCTATGTATGTGCTTACTTCCACGGCGATCACAGCTCGGGTCTATAATTAAGTATTGTTCTTTGTGACCTGTCATCTCCCATTCTTGCCACATGTCCTGCCCACCTTATGTACTTAGTACATACAAAATAAAATCTTAAAAAAAAAGTGACCTAATCACTTCAACAACAACAATCATTGGTATCAAATACCTACCAGGTAAGAAAATGAAAATGTCCTACTTTTCGTTTTTGTTGACTTTAAAAATTGTTATCCCTTCATAAATTTACGTTTTCGTTTTCTGTTTTAAAATTCCTATCTTTTACAATTCTAATTAATTCGCTTATTTCCACATTTAATTTAATATTATAATTGGAAATTTGTTTTGAATAAATTTTAGAAAATAATTAAATTTTTGTTTAATTCCCATATTTTTTTTTTTTTTTTGTCAAAAATTTGTATTACTCTGTATCAGTTTTAATTAAATGGAGTTTCACATCTAATAGTTAATTTAGAAAAAGTATAAAATAATGGAATTTGATTATATTGAATACAAACACAAATACCAAGCACGAGCTAACTACTTGAGTTAGATTGAATGGATACCTTTATTTAAGAAGGGACCGTAATTATTGTACCTGCGTAAAATAGAAATGACTTGTTTTCGTTTGTTACCTTTAGATGGATTATTATTTGTCGCAAACATATACCTATAGTTCTTATTTAAAATTGACGAATTGTTAACCTGAAAATTGCCCGGGTTTAGGTTATGACAACGCCCAACGCTCAAATCAATTATAATCCATTTATTTAGTGGATTATTGCGCGTTGTCATAATGTATGTACGAGTAGGTACTTTAAATTTTTTTAAAAAAAATAACACAATTCAGAAATCTTTAAGTAATCGGTGGTTGCATCGATACTTAGATCCCATAATTTTTATTTATTTTATTGAATATTTAGCTCATTTTTGTTTTTTTTAATTTTCAGGTGAGTACCTACCTATACATTTCTGCATTATAGTTTTCGTTTTGTAAAGGTATGTGTAGATCTGTAATTTGTTTTTTTTTTTTCATCGATTGATACTGAACAGTTGATATTTGGCAATATTTCATTAAAAAACAATTATCCAATACTTTAATTTTTTTTTCTAAATTTTCGTGTACCATTGACTCTTCTAATTCTTAATTAAAGGAGATTTAAAAAAATGGATCGTTTTTTTTTGCTTTTCATTTGATAAAAACTGTTTGAACGTTTAAGGAGAACAAACCTATAAAATGGTCAAATGGTAAGTAATAGAAAATTGTAATATAATTTATATTTAAGTAAGATAAGTGAACGAAATTACGAATTGCAAGCATTTTATTTGTAAACTCGATAATTTCTCTAAATTTCTTATAAAAATATTCAAATAAAAATAATAGTACATACATACATACAATACCAGGCCGAATTTTTTTCTATTTTCCAACACAAACCAAGAGAGTAATGTCTGAAGAAATTTTCTTTTTATCTACTCGAATATCGTTGTATGCACGTTTTTATGTACATATTTGAATTAAGTTGAGGTTATTTTTGTTTATTTAATTTATATCGACTAAGTAAGTATGTACTATTCGCCAAAATATGTTAACGATTTAATTTTAAAAAAATATAAGAAAATAATTATAATTGCTATATTATTGTTGTCATCAAAGTTATAAATTAACGAAAAAAAAAACATTATTTGTAGTAAATGGGAATGAAATTATAGGAATTTTACTGTATTTATATTTTAATAGCTTTTTTTTCATAAAAACTTAAATCAAAATTACTGTTGTACGTTCTCAATTTAAATATTTAATAATATCACCATCTCATTAAGAAAACGGTTTTATCCAATTTGAATTTATAAAATCTTTTTCCTTCGCCCCATTTAACACATTCCCGTAATCTAAGTTAACAGCTTCCACTACCCATCATCCAGAGCTTCGATAATATTTTTTAATGACTCCAGTTACTTCTACGAACTTCCACCCACTTACTTCAAATACCCAACAACATCAGATCAACATTGCACAATATTATAAAAGTTAACTGGGTTAATATAGTAGAGTACATCGTTATCGACACCCCTTTTTGAACTGTAAAACAACAAATCTCTCTATCTCTCTATTTTTAGTTATTAACCGAGCACCCACATCTTATGTGACGTATATAAGTACATTATATACATAAATATCTACGTATATGTAGTATGTATGTATGTACAAGTACATATATATTGTATTAGTAGACTATGAATCAATTTGAAATTAACTAAATTGCAACCCCCGTCGTGTGACGTACATAAATTAATTATATGTAGGTACATTGGCTAAAGATGGCGTCTGTGTAGGGGTAGATGATATGGCATCAGTTTTTCGTACAATTTATTTAATCTCCCTTGAAATATACATTCACAACTTGTTGCGTATTCTGAGGACGTCACGATTATAAATTATCTTTTGCGTCATATCTTATTCGGTTTATTTGTAAAACGTATCGCTTGTAAATTGGATAATAGGCGGTATAAGTCTATATATTGATGAAAATACATACTTAGCATTTATAAAAGAAATTAATAAAATTTTCTCCAGATTTTTATGTGGGTAGGTAGGTGGGTAGCATATTCGTAAAACATTTAAAATTAATAAGTACGTGGGGTAAATTGAAGTGAATTTTCGAATAAAACGAAAATATCTTGAGAAAATAGAAAAACATCAGATATACAATAGGATAAGGATTACAAACTTTTTGCTTCCACACACTAAATAATTAAAATTTTAAATTCAATTTTTTGTCATTTCTCCACGTTTTGGATACTTGCGCCTGTATACGCGGTAACTCAAGAATTCGTTGAGCTAGAGACTTTAAAGTTGGACAGTAGGTATAGTTTTTATGTTCACAAACAGCATAGTATTGTAAAATCACCCTACCGCGTCAGACCATCTCCCATACAATTTTGTTTTTTTCGTTAACCATAATAAAAAATAATTTTCTCACAATTTTATTAAGTATGTGTGGAAGCTACTTATTATATAGCCTTCACTTATTGTATTTTATTTCATTTAGTTGAAATTTGTGTATGAATAAAAATTAATTGAAAATGTTAAGAAAATAAATCCTAGCCCTAGACGAATGGATAAAAAATTAGAAATTACGTAGTTACCTACAATATTTTTTAATTTATAATTATTTCTCATGCGAACCATTTAAATGTCAATTCTCTTCAGTGTTTTTAATCAGCAAAATTAAATGTTAATTACATCTCAATAAACAGTACAATTATTGTACATACTGTCGTGAAAAATACTTCATTCCCTAAGTAACTATGTGATTGATTAATGTAACCATCTTTTCTCATGTATGACTAATCCATGTAAATAAGGTAACCGAGAGAGAAAGTGTAGGAAGAGCGTTATTATAGAATTTCTTAAGATTTTTTTTTTCTTCTTTTACTGCAATAATCGTAAATATGCATAACAACTGTGGGAAGACTGTTATAATTCATTCAAGATTTACGTCAAGACAATATTCCAAACATTATTACTCTGATTTTGTTTGAGTGTCGTACGCCTTTTCTGAAAATTTTATCGAATTGTATTGTTTCTTTCTTATAGCCGATAAAGGTAAATCTATTCTGTATCTGTACATTATATACTCGAAAATATACATAATGTCAAATGCCGCCTCCTTGAAATTGGTTTCATTTGGCATTATTTTTTTTTTTTTTTTGTTGACCTCATCAGAAGCTGTCGGTTGCTCATCATTCAATTCATTAATTACACATACAAAAAATGTTAAAAATCTTTTAATAATTTTAATTAAGTTGTCAATAAATTTTCTGTTTTTTTTTTACTGCTCATTCAAATAATGTGAAACATTCGCTATTATACATTTTATTATAATTCATTGAACAATGGTTATATAGAGGAGAAAAACGCCATGACTTAATCATATAGTTGGTATTTGAAGTAAAAATAAACCGTTTTGAAAGCAGTGATGTGTAAAAATGATAATTATTTATTCAATTCAGAGTCTACATTTACAACGTATAAATTATTAGGTGATTTATGCACCAGACCAATACCTGTAATCACTATTTTTGCCATATTGATAGAAATATGTAATTTAGCATCACTATGATAATTTCATATCTCATGTATTAGTATTATTATAATTAGCACGGAACAGTTACCACCAGGCTTTTGTTTTATAAAATTAAATGCAACTCTTCACAATGTATAATTTGCTGCTCAAGAGATTTTAGATAATTTCTACGAACATTAGGCCAACACATACTGAAAACAAAAAAAAAGCTTAACTTAATGAAATGTTAATACAAATTTTGTTTAATACTTCTAATCAAATTTTTTTTTTTACAACTGTAAAGTTTCCGTATTATATACTAAAATATTTAATTTTAATAATTCAATAAGACTTAAAATTTAAATTAAAACTGATGGGATCATAAATCATTAAATCATAAATTTAATCGTTTCAACCCCCTATTGTTTTTTTTATTTTTTATAAATAGTTACAGTTAAAGGTAATAGCGCAACTATTGTGAGCCAATTGATATGTATTAGAACTTTTTATATTAGTAGTAGTTGAGCAGAGATTGATTATGAAATTGATAACATTAATATACTCAGGACAGTTTAGTATACACCGGACGTTTGATAACATTGCATCTGATAATAAGCACATATGTAATCGATAAGATATAAGTACCGGCATTTTTATTAAATAATTGTAAAGATGTATTGAATAAGTTTGTTAAAAGAGTAAGAGCAGCACATCAGCAATGAGTATTTTGAATTTTTGTATGAAAAATGACCTTTTTTCAACTTTGTAGTTAAATTAAATTTAGATTTACACTATTCGAATTGTAGTTCATGGTGGATGGATCAACGAATAAAACCATAGATTAAGAAATTTTTGTATAAGTAATACTGTGTAAATTCTTGGAACAACTTTTTAAGATTTTTTTTAAGATTCTCAAAAAATTTGCGTCTCTTTTGTATTTATATATGTGAATTTAAATCTGAATTTAATTCCAAATACATAAATATGTATACCTATACAAGTACATACTTGATTTGCTATTGTAATCCTATTATTCTTATTATACATATTTCGTATGTTTTATAATATTTACACTTAATATAGTATCCAACTAAAATATCAATTTAAAATTCAAAACCAAAAACGCTTTCATTCAAAACTTATAAACATACCATTCATACCCAATGCCCAAGCCCCCATACATAACTAACCGAAAGCTTTTATATATGTTAACACTTTTAAGTCTAAAGTCCACACTACATCCTATATATACAGTGGTAGTACTTGAAAAAGTACTTATACTTGTAATCAAACACTTTGTTACAGTTATGAATGCAGCTCAGACGGCAGACAAGAAAGGAGAAAGGGAAAACCTCATTGTACAGAAATTACCATAATATATAAAAAGTGTGTATGAATTGAACGGAGAATAAAAGCAATGAGCAAAGAAAAAAAAAATAAAGAAAAAAAGAAAAAAACTAGAAGGCAAAAAAAAAGTTTGCAAAAAGAAAAATGGCAAAGCAATTGGGTAAAAAAGAGAATGGATGTAGGTGGTATTTGGGTCAAATGATAGATAGATAAATCAAATGACGTAGCCGCGCATATAAAATAATAGGCTTTTATAATAACTTTATAACTCATTCATGTGCCAGTGAGAAAATATGTTCATAAATGGTTTATGTAACATGAGACAAGAGATACTTATAATAAATTTATTTTACTTGGTTTTATACTCCAGTCAAAGTAGTTTAGTTTATATTTCGTCGCGTATTTTTATAGAGCCTCTAACTAGAGTGCCTACAAAGAAGATTACTAACAAATTATGAATCAAGTCAATTTTTACATGCATTCCCATGGAGCATATTTTTTGTAATATTATACGTGAATCATATACATATGTATGTAGTTGATTTACTGAATGAGTAAGGTCCTCTTTTTTCGATTAAGTATTAAAGTTACAGTGAGTAACTGTACTGGACTACTATTTCTATGTATGCCTCAAACGTGTGTATACTCACATGTATTAACGGGTGCGTGTGCTAATACATTGTGATTCAAAGATCTCGCGCGCCCGTTTTTATTATTAAAAAAATACTTCTCTGATTAAAACTTTTTCTTTATACATAATAAATAATAATGATTGTAATCATTTAATTCTTCATATTATATTTAATACAACATGATTGACCTCTTAATAATTTTTTGTTGTTGTTTGTGATCTGCGTTGTAAGCTGCTGGGACCGGCGAAAAGAATTTTTCGTTGCTTATTGTGCCGCAGGCTTATTTACGCGCTTAACCATGTCGGGTTTGTGTGTAAAATGAGTGCGGCATATAATAACAATAAATAAAATGTGCAAAATAAAGATTTTTTTTTTTTTAAATGTTACCGTTACGAAATAAAAGGGCATTAAACGCATTTGCGCTAATTATCCCATGAGTAATTGAGCGTTGTTTGTGTGGTATTGGGCGTGTGTGTAGTCAAATTTATCGATTATGCGGTTCAGTTTGTGTGTGGTTTGAGGATCAATTTTGAACTTAAAATATGATATTATGTTGGTTACTGTTTATAATTATTTATTGACAGTAATTTCCGTATTCTATTTTTTTTTTCTTTTTAAAAAATTAATTGATATGCTCCCATATTTAAGTATGGTTTTCGATTATTTGAAAATGTCCTACTTTATACTCCAATCCCGCTATTATCAATAATTCCTTATTCTTTATAATAGAAATTCTGCTTTTTTAGGCAAATAAGTTAGTAGAACAGAAGATTTAGTTACCAACCATGTGTTTTCAGTTTTTCCCATTAGCAAACCGATAAAATCATAAGAAATGATTTACACCATTTCCAGATAAATTGTTCACATAGATAACGACGGTATATTTACGCACACCTTAAACAGTTACATATATTTCAAATTTTTCTATCAATATCCACTTAAATAGCAATTTTGTTACAATTGTACTAACTTTTGCTATATGATATATTAATAGATAAAAGGGTGTATCAAAATACGCAAAATTAACGCAATTAATAATTGTATTTATGTATATAAAAGCCCGCTGGTAAAAACCTGACATTATCTATTTATATGATATGCAAATTACCTGCACAAAAGTTTTTAGCATATATATTCGTCGATATTTATACATACATATACGCAAATAAATGAGTAATTGCAATTAATGTTCTAATTTGTATAGCGAAAGTTTATTTTGACAACAGTGCATAATTATTGCACGTTTTAATGGATAGTCATTTTGCTGACGATCAGCTTAAAAATATTTATAAAAATTAAACTTTTATCTCACCATAATATTTTGTATCTATTGCGGTGTTTGATGAGTAGTAATAATTTCATCATACTTATTTTGTTCCATGCATTTTTGATTGCTTATAAATTTACTACTATCCTATCTACTTTCGTTCGTACGAGGATGACTTAGTGAATTCATATCAAATTATTCTTATGTCACCAAATATTAATCAATCATATTCATTTTTAATGATTTGTAACCTAAATTGCGTATTGAAATTATGAAATTAGCAATTTAACACCTCAGGAAATGCTCAACATAGATCAACCACCTGCGGTTACATGAATTCAGATTTAATTTCAATTTAATTATTGCAAACATAAAAAGTGACCCCACAACCAAAAAATAATTAATAATAAAAATGAATATGCTGGACAGAAATATTGTGTAATCAAACAAATGTCCAATGCGAATAGATTTTATTTGATACATGGTCATTAATCTAAATATTTGCGATATTACCTAAGTAAGTAGGTAATTATTTAGATGTATTATAATAGTATATATGTACAATTGTACATACATACTTATATGATTTGATTAATTTTTGAATTTATAATTTGGATCAACGATTTTGTTTCGTGTAACTATTCTGGAATTTCCTACAATTTACATATCTATCTTCTCTAGTAAGTTATTCTTATAAAAGTTAGTATATTTAGTGCGACACATCAATTCAAATTTATTTATTTTAGTGTTGTTATCAATTCTGGATATGTATTTTTATCCTTAAAACATCAACAAAAGATTTAAATATAAATTTATTAAAATATGCAGCTGGGAAGTTATTTTTCAAACTGCCTAATATATTTTTTTGCTATAAAAGTAAAAAAAAATTAAATAAAAAATTATAGGAGCCGAAAGTCCTTCGTAAAACATTCAAATTTTAATACTTTGCAAAAAAATTAATTATTTTTCTCTATAAGTACACAAAATGAATCGACCAAAAACAATTCAAAAGATGTTAATTTTAATAGAATTGATAATAGCGTAGGAGTAGTTTAATTTCATTCAAAGTCCTTTAAAAAGGCTTAATCGTTCCCAAATGCATAGTACTATTTAAGTTTATGTCCATACATACTTATAAGCATATAACTATAAGTAAGTCTAAAGTTTCAAGCATAATTTTGTTCTGTCTTTAAAGTTTAAGATTATGGTTATAAATTCAGGGTTATTTATGGTTATGAATTCAGGAATATTTTCGCATGAAAAAATAAAAACATAAATGCATAATCATACATAACCACAAAAAAAAATGTTCACATAACACACGTTATAAAATTATAAGTAAAAAATAAATATTGGTAGGTACCTACCCATATTTGTTTTGCAATTTTACGCAATAATTACATGTGTATGTCTTTTGCAATTATGTATCACTAAAAAAAAATCATTTCTCTTAAATTGATTTTTTTTGTCCACATAACTCTGGTAAAAAGAAAAAAATAAATTATTCGCAAACTTAATTCCTATCGGTGATTTAATAAAAGCTTTTCGTTGAAAGAATTTTCTGAATTTCTCACCGCATTCGTTCAACAAGTCAAGCTCGAAACAATTCTCTTTAAGAAAAGACAAAAAATATCATAAAAAAACTACCTTTAATTAAATTCCGGTTTTTACCATGACATTTAGCAACTAAGAAAGATAAAAAAAAAATCAAAATAAGTGAACGGAGAAATTTGCCAGAGATTTGTATGCAAGACTAGAGAACTAACTACTATATAAGTACGAGAATTACATACATATAGACATTAATACATTGTACATTTGATTTTGATCTTTATATGTATGTATATATATAACATATGGTAATTAATGAGATGTTAATTATTAACGTTAATTAACAACAAGAGATAATTTGTAAGTGTTAGGCACGCGCAGTAAAAAATTATTACACTGAACAGAAAATTGACCTTAGTTTTGTCTATTATGCAATTTTTAACTAGTAGCCGTTATGATAAAATAGGATTTTTACAACATGACATTATTATTCAGAATATACCTACTTATAATTTGTTTCGAGACTAATTACTAGATAACTAGGAAATATTTAATCACGTGTGGTTAAAATTTTGAAGATTGCCACTAATTTGTTATCATATAGTAAAATTTGAGATTACAAAATAACATATTAAATTGCACAATGAATTTATCGCAAGTCTTAATATTTTATTTAATGAAATAAGTAGCATTTAATAATTTTACAATTGATTTTTTTTTTTTTTTGTGTGAATTGAACTTAGCATTTGGCTTATGAGTCAAATATCAGTAAGTATATATTAGATAAGAGGAGAGATTAATTTCTTTTTTTAAACATTTTTTTTTATTATTTAAAATCTTTGCAAGCAGCTATACACAATAGATGTGTTTCCATATTGAAAAATTGACAATTTTAAATGATCAATTGTGGCCAATTCTTCATCAATTTTAATTGACAATATTTTCAACAATTTTAATTGTCCATTTTAATTGATCGTCTATGGGACCCTTTAGTATGTAAATATTACTGACCTACTAGGTTTATAATTTGAAGTTTTTTTAATACATTTAAGTATTTCTTTGGTTTTTTGAAAAAACATTTCTTTTATATATACATAGTGCATGCTTATTTAACTATACCTACTTACATTCTTGTATACGCGAATATTTTATTTAAAAAATTAAACAAAAAGCGAACTTCAAAATATGATTAAAATCGCTACTAATTACCAAAATATTTAGAATTGAAAAAAAAAATTAAAAAATAATTCCAACGACGTGAAAATGGAAGGCAATCAATCAATCATTTTCCATTCAATTTGAATTTGTAAGAATTTGTTAGAACATAAAGTAATCAGTTGGTCATAAGAATAATAAGAATATTCTGATTTCAATAACATTGTTTTTAAATGACAAGTATCTTCTATATAGACATTTGGAATACAATCGTAATTAAATTATAAGTTTGTCTTTTTGGTTTTGATTGAAAAATAATTAAATTCATTAAAATTCATAGAGAAATAATTTCTAAAATAACTGCTTGGGATTTCTATCGACTTCTATCAAAATACATTTGTTCAATCACTTTATTTCACTGAACTCTCAATAATTTATTCATATATGTAGGTACACACCTATACATACATATAACTAAGAATATTGTAAATTCGCAAGCAAATTTATTACGATTCGTATGAAATAATTTAAATATTTTATTAAAATTCTACAAAACCATAATATAAAGTTTATAATATTGTTATTCCCTTGCCAGAAAAACCCATCGTTACGTCATTAGCATTCATCATTGTCCAATTTACATTGCAGGGGGAATTTGCATTTTTATTTGTCACAACAAGAACGATGTCCATCCAATGCCGTATATAGATGTTCGTATGGTATGCAAGATATGCGAGGTACTATGTATGTCCGAACTACAAAAAAATTTAAATTAGTTTTATGTGGAATAGGTATTTATAATAGGTATGTCATGATCATGACTTTCTGTATACTGTATACATACATATATTAATCATGTTGCAGACACACCGTAAATAGCACCTATTAGAAATTATGGTAGAATAACATTTTATAGGTGGGTTGTGGAATTTGTTGTCTTATAAGTAAAAGCAATGTTTTTTTTTTTTTTTTAGTTTGAGGTTGTGATAGGTGAGATACTCGATTTACTTATATTTTTAATGTAGACGAAGGGTTTGGAGAATTTTGGTCCACTCTCACAATACCAATAATATTTTATCCAAATCCTTATCTACAATATTTCATTAATACATTTAAATAGTTTTCATATTTTTTTCATTTTTATCTTTAAAATGTGATTTTTATTTATTTTAGTAAATTAGTAGTTAAAGTTACATCATACATGCATTTCTTTGATCAATTTTGTTTTTTGTAACTTCTCAACATAAATTATCGACAAAAAATCATTATAAAGTAACTTTAAACAACTTCAACTCTATAGGTTTCGAGCAAATTTCAATATCAAATATTAAAACTGTAAACATTGTAGTAATAATGACTTCTGGTTCTTGTTCTTGATGTATAGATTAATAAAGAAATATTATAGACAACTCGCTTGACCATACATACATATTTTATAATAGGTCATTTATGTTAGAAATGCAAAACTTCCTATTATTAATTGTACGTCGCCCATAAAATACCAGTATCACAACCGTTTATAAAATCTATACTTAATAGTTATACAAAGGTATGCGAGTATTCAGGTAAGGTATCTATGTATGTACATTGTACATAATATACATATCCTATACCTATATGTATACATACATATGACTTGTTGCAATCGAATCGAGTATCTCCTCTATCTATCTATATTATGACTAAGAATTTGCAAGAACTGTTTGTAACGGCATAAAATTCTTGGTGAAGGGAAGGTATGACTGGAATTTCTATAGGTTACTTACTCAATAACTTGGTATATACATAAATACCTCATCATGCATTATCCATAAGACAATCAATATCAAGACATTGATTGAGCATTTTGTATAATTTTATTGCTAATTTTGTACAATAGTAATTGGCATTTTGAATATAATTAAGTTTTTTGTGTTGTTTTTTTTTTGTGGTAAATATTCATCGCGCAGTATTTGAGCTGTGTGTGTGTGTTCAATTTCTTAATAATAATTTGGTTGACCATCAAAATTTTGCTTTGCTAATATTAATTGATGGAAACATTAACTTGTTTTTGCACTTTCGTTTTATATTAAATTTTTTGCATGCTTACATTGTATGGTAATTTAGTATTTTGAAGCCCTAAGCAAGTCTATATACTTATATAGCCAAGAACTTTGCAAAATAAAATTTAACTGGTAAACTGTACTTACATAATTAAAGAAACATGATTAGAAAACATACAATTTGCCATTTAATAATATTTAAAGGTCACCGGGTAAAGCCAGTTTGATTGACATTTTTGTATGCTGTTAGCTGGTTTTCAAAATGCTTTTCTTTTTCTTTTTTTTGGGGAGAGGTGCATAACCTACTGGTTTCATTATTTTTGGAAAATAACTGTTGGCAGCTACAAAACTTGCCAACATACCTCTATTCATCTATTGTCTTTTGTATAATTAGTAATTTGACTCACATAGTCTAGAACTCAATGTTAATATATATATATATATATATATACGAGTATGTACATATGTATATAGAAGTATTATTAGGCAAATTATCAGAATTGTAAGATGATGCCTTCCACTCGGTGGGTTAATCACTACTGAAGTATTTCTTGGGACATGGATCAATTAATTCCATATAATTCAGGTATAATTTCTATGTAATTCCAAGTAATACGTAACATTCCAAAATAGTTACTTCAACTTCACTTAACTCGTGGCCTACTTGTCGAATGATTTAGATTACTCAACACCCGTAATCATCAACTTTAACTGGACACCACTTATTAGTCAGTCTTGGTACTAAAATCAATTTTTTTTGTGAATGAGACACATGAGACTGGATAATTATAATGAGTCATTCAAAATTTCTGGTAAAATTTTGTTAAAAACTAAAAAAACCATAATATAAAGTGTAAATTAACATTATTCATTTCAATTTTAAATTACTATAATAAGTACAATATTTAAAAATAACAATCAACAACAAGAAATACACAGTTTATACCGATAAAATAAATAATCAAATAAAATTTGCATAAAGAATGCTAATTTTGATATCTTTATTTTTATTTGTTTTATGTCGGTTTTACGATTCGACATGGAGACATGACATTTTATGCGTGAAATGGTGTCAACGTACTCTATTGTCTATGCTGTAAAATACAAAATAAAAAGTGGAAATTTTTTGCATGGGTGTGACAAGACATTGTAAATTATGTAGAGTATTATCTCATTGGTATATAGATATAGACAAACACTTAAACAATAGTCACGTTGGAATAGTAATTATATACATACATGTATGTAGGTATCTAAAAGGATAATTTTAGGCATTCACATTATGTATGAATGTATGCATGTAGATTGCCCTATAATATCTAGTACTTATAATTTGTTTTAAGTACCCATAGACAACATAATGGTTATGGCGAATTTATGACAAATTTAACTGCCAATTATGTCATGGCTACATTATTTGCTATGTAAATTAAATATAATTTTGACAAATTCATTGTTATTGTGTCATTAGCATTTACTATTTTATTTTATAATATTGGTACAAATACGTATTAGGCGTAGTATAATGAGTTAAATATAGGTAATAACGGTTAAATTATTAATTACTTGGGTTTATTATTAGGATAGCGCATCTTTTTAGTAATAGATTAAATAAATAAACTTACATTGTTGATAAACATAAACCCTTATTGGTTTATTTATTATAAACATAATTATTTATGGAGCCCTATTCAAAGACGTTTGAAATCTTGTGATTATGAAAATAAATTTCCCATTTCTTAGTTTTTCTTTTAGCTTTAACCTGAAAATTTTACTTTTATACAAAAACTGATGTATCATAATCCAATTTTGATTATACATCAAAGGTTCAAAAAATCGCAAACAGAGTACATTACATAGTTTATTCTGGGCGAATAACAGTACACAATTTTGTTTCTTCAATAATTTACAAAAAACTATACTGTCAAAACAATCACTTAACCGTATAAATTTTTTAATCGATTCACCCTATTGTTAAAGAGGCCGAGACCACAAAACACCGGTGAGAGTGGTAAGAAGGCCAAAATCAATCAATCAAAAAATGAAATTTGATTTCCAAAAATTCCTTAAAAATACGGCTGATATCGCTACGGCTTCTTGTCGATTTTTTTGGGTTCGTATTAGTCATTTCTTTATCTTTTCTTTTGTCAGTTTTTGCATATTATTTCAATTAATGTTACCTTTTTTATTACTCTAATTTCCTTTTTGTTTATTTATTTCATTTTTGTTTTTTTGTTGAAAAAAACACGATTTGTTATTACATACATATATTCAAATTAATTATGATTATCGAAATAACCATTGTCACATTGTTACGTAATTCTAATTAGAATTTGCTTCATATTTTCATTTTTGGAATTTTTAGAAAAATTAATATTAACACACCATAAAACGTATGTCGTTTCTTTTTCACTATAAATATGTAGTAAAAACGTAAAAATCAGAAAAACCGGTTATAAAGAATGTATCGAAAAATGGTACCTACGCCCATTCAAAAACGAATATACGTACGAAACAATGTAGAGAAAGAGAAACGGAGAGAATCCCTATCGCCACGATCGTACTGCATTCGCAAATTTTTTTTAATTCATAATACTGTTATAGCTATCTCCTTTTGTCACGAGTTTATTTTGTCTACGAGTCTAACAAATTTTAAATGGACCAAGGTGGCCATTATATTAAATATAAAAAATTTATGAATGAAAACAATCGAAGGGTGTATGTAAATTACTTTTCTATGAAATAGTCTGATCCTAACGATCGGTGGTCGCCTAAATATTTTTTTTATTCTGATATTTGTTTCCTATTCGTCTGTAATTTCGGAGTACATTTTCGATTTTTTAATACAACTAGATAATTTCCACTACTAGGATTGAAATATAATGAAAATTTTGTTTTTGAACTGCGGAATAAAATAAAATAATTAAAAATAGGAACAACATTTTCGGCCATTTTTTTTAAATAATTATGAATGTCTAGTGATCTAGTCAGTTGAATGAGTACATAAAAATCTATTTAATACCCCCTTTCGTGACTTAGTTATACAATTAAAAACACAAAACAATAGTAGGTAGGTATCTTATTGTTTTTCGTACGTCAATATTTACTCTTAGGTTAACTACATACATATATGTATGTATATATGCATTTAAAAAAAAAATAGAAAAATTAAATTTGTTGCAAACATTGTAAAATGTTATGTTTATGTAGATAAATACAAAACAATACAATTTAGGTCAAAATAAAGATATAAACAACAACAGCACATTACATGAACATAACGCAAAAAAAATATATTTGATACATAGCATTATTGTCACAAACAGAGAATACCTACCTGAAATTGACATTTTGACTTCGCGTCTATTATAAACCCAACGTGTACGAGTCGCGGGTTTTTACCTTTGGATTCAAAACTATTGTTACTACTGAAATGGCACAGATTTTTACTAAAAATGTCAAATCGAAAGAATAGAGTTGTGAAATTCGGTTTTTTTTTTCTTTTTTTTTCTAGTAACATTAATCCATTTTCTCGATTATTATGAATGGCAGTTGTTTACTGGTTGCCGCGCACAGTAATTTAAAAACATTTTTATTTTCTATTAAACAACACACAGGTTTTTTTTTCTGCAATTTTGTGTATATATAATTATACATGCACATACTCGTACATGTATACATAATATATTTAATAAAATTTTTATGTTATACTAAAATAAAAACTAAAACTTCCGGTTTCATGGTTCAGTTAGTTTTACTTTCTGTATATGGTCTGCTAACCACTTTGCGCGATTATGGTGCATTTGCTGGTATATCTTGGAAGTTTTTTAACTATATTTCTAACATGAAATCAATTCATAACTTTGATAGAGCACGTATTATATTACATTTTATGATCTTTATATGCATTTTAATAATAATAATAATGATAATAAAAAAAAAACAACCTGAATAAATATGATAAAACAGAATATGGCATAAAATAATTGAATTTAATTAGATGACTATTAGATTCGGCACGCAAATAATTACTTACTGTGTAAGTACTGCTTCGGTCACTTTTAATTTTTCTTTTAGCATTAACTAATTAAAATTTATAATTCGATAAGGATTTTAACTTTATTGTCATCGGCTTCGGTTAATGATAGAAAAAAGGCTGTTAAGTCAATTGAAAGCGAATTAGAGAATTAGGGTGAGTTCATTTTTTTGGTTTTTAAAAATCAGATGAGAAAATACAAAAAAAAATCGATATGGGTGGGATTGCCTCATATGTACAATTGTACAAGGTACTGGGTGAACTGCGATAATGTGAGCATATTAGTACAAATAATTATAAAAATATATTTTTTGTTTCCAGTGCGACAAATAAAAATAAAATAATTAAAGATTTTCTATTGTGTCACGTTAAACCTATATTAAATTTAGTAAGTTTCCTTCTTTCTTAAAAATCCCCTTGCTAACCAACAAATGTTATTTTATATTCTATAATTATATATATTTTGTGTAATATTAACTAAGTATATACATAATTGTGTCAAAATTGCAAATATTATATGATGTCATTGTCATCGCAATACATTGTATATATAATACGTATATTTGCACATATTTTTTTTTTTTAAAATCAGGTCGTTCTAACTCGAAAAAAAAGAAATAGAAAAAAAAGCAAAACTATTTTTATTGCATAAAGTTACCTCGTGACATGAATAACAACTCTATTCAAATAAAATTATTCTTATAACATCGTTTAGTTAGCGACAAACTATTATTACAGATAGAATATCGAGAACAAAAAACAAAAAAAAAAATGTTTTCAAATCAGCTGGATTAACAATGTTACACAATTTAAAATGAACATTAAATATTTATTGTTATTTTCTTTGCACGTCTTTACCAAACACATGTTTGATAACAAATATTTACACTGAGAAAAACAAATTAAAATAACAAAAATTAAAACATCTAAGAAAACAAGAATATTTCATTAAAACATTGTTCTCGTATATTCGACTTGTAATATGGTTCCGCAATAATTTCAATTGTTTTTAAATGTATTTTAAAGAAGAAACTCTTTCTTGACTATTTTATCGACTTTTGGAAAGTTTTTCGCAAAACTTTTTATTCGAATTAGATTTTATGACAAAACTTATGTAACATTTTTATTTTAAATTAAAATACTGAACTATAAATTTCCATTAAATTATGTTCCTTCTATAAAAATAGCTACATTTACGAGAAGTAAATTAAAACAAACAAAAATATTTGTGTGGTCTATTTACAATTGATTTTATTCTCGTAATCATTTTTGTATATAATATCTTTAGAAAGGCATTATTCAGCTTGCAATATTGTTAGGATACCGATACGGACAGGTAAAAAATCTTGCCCTATAATATTTTTCACATTTATTTTCAAAAATTGCATATTACCTGCAATAACTTGAATTTTTGTCATTTCATTTTCTTCGAACCAAAACCAAAAACCATTTATAATTTAATGGTTCGATAGTTTTAGCGCCTATTGTTATCTGTTTTTGTGATAATGCATCAGTGCCTATTTTATATCATAATGTTACCAATTAGTGGCCTTTATTTATTAACATTAATGCATTGTTTTGATTTAATCTAATTTTATAAATTTTTGAATATTTTTTGGATTTGTATTGAATCAAAACCAAGCAATTTAAAATAATCGCCAGTGTTTCTGATTATAAATTAGTTATATGTATGTAGTTCTAAAAAGCTACAATTGAACGACAATAGACCCCTATGTGATCTAGAAAGTTGCGTTAAAATTTCATCAGCATATTGCTATCGATATTTTAACATGTACTGTACATTTATGTAGGTATGTTGTATGCCTCAATATAAAAATTTATTTAAACATATTTAACAAACTAATTTTGTATTATGAATCATTTTAACTAGTTTTGTACTGTACAATATAATTAGCATCGAAAAGTTCATAAAATTCTATTAATATCCATTTGTATGTATGTAGGTATAAAAATCTATTTGTGAATCAATCAAAAATCATTTTTTCACTTATTTGTGAACATTTTGTTCATAACAATAACAACATCCATTCATTCAATTAAATACCTTTTTATTGAATGACGCCCAACAAATCGCGGTTTATTTTTGTTTGCGTAAATATAATACAACGCCAGTGCCAATCACCTTTTCGGCTTCTACCGAAAAATTAATATTATTTTCAAACGAAAAATCTTCCAAATAAAATAAAATAAACAAATAAAATCAACGAGGCATACCTACAATTTTTTTTTTTTTTTTTTTGTCGATGTCCTTGACATTGTCAAAATTTACGCAGTGCGAAAAGGTATCCAAGAGTCAATGGCCGAATAAGCGCGCAATCAACTTGAATTTATTTATTGTGCACACACGCGGTGGCTTGGCTTGTGTTTATATATATATATGTATAAATGTATGTATGTAATAAATTATGTATATATGTACATATCTTCATATGCATAGACCATAGATAATGTCTACAAACATACAATATACATACATATGTACATAGCTGTACATGTAGATAGCTAATAGATGGTAGCGCGGTCGACCCAAAATAGACTTAAGAGTTACGAATACTTTAAGGTATTTATAATTTGCATTTACGAGGTGATGACCATATTTGTTTTAATAATCATTTTACACATAGTTAATGAATCATTAGTGTCGCATTCCGCCGTTTTCCTGGTCATTTAACTTGTCCTCTACATCATCATAGTCGTATGTATACAATAAATAAAATTTACTACAAAGATATTTATGTAGCTACAAATACAGTATGTATTGTTATGTTAGTTTATTAATGTTGAAACAATAAGCGATTAACTAACTACTATCTGGACAAAAAATTAGTACATATAATTAGTCTTAATAAGTATTAACTCTTATATAGTGTATAGTAGAGATTTGTAGGTTATAAAGTGATGTGAATGATTCTTACACGTAAAATGCAGATTTAGAGAAGGAGATAGCTGAGCAATTTCTTTGTAAATGTTCTGATGTCTACATATTTGTACGTATGTTTAGGTATTTATAAAATTCGTGCAATATTAAAGTGTATTTTAAAATCATTGGAAACAATTTCCTAACCACGCAAATCAAGGGATTACTGTTTCTCTGCCATTTGACTATATATAAAATGTCTGTGCACTTTGTATATAATAATGTGCCTGTAAGCACGCTTCTGGACGTCATCAGGCGGTTTAAGGAACTCCGAACTTAGATCGCAATATTCGTTGGCTATGTGTGCTTACTAAATCCCTACATACATACGAGTATGTATACTCTACTTATTTATTAAATAAATCTATCAAAATATTATGTGCAGGTATCTAGGTAGTTACCTACTTTCTATATTGTTTATTGTCCAATTTTTTGTTTTATTGTTTTTTTTTTTGCTTTTTATTGAAAAAAGTCAACGGAAGCGAATATTTTTATGTTTTTTAATTTTTAACTGCAAATAAAACACATTACGCTAATAATATAGTAGGACAAATTAAACTGTCATTATATCAGTTATATTTATATCATACAGAATATGAATACAAAAAAAATATCTTTAGTTTATAGCTATGTATACTTACTACGTATACATATGTATGCGTAATGAGACAATTATTCCTTCATTAATACGGTAACGAAATTAACATTTTTTTTTTCGTTTAGCGCCGTAAGAAAAAATTGGAAAGATTTTTCTTTTTCGAAGACATTTCAAAAATATACTGTCAAAGGGACAATTAATAAATTAATTCGAAATCTCGGAAAATTTTCTTATCCAGTTTTTCTTAATAGATAAACCTTGTTATACGACATATGTATATATAATGTACTTAGTAAATTTATTACCGGTGCAGGTAAATACTTTTTTAAACAATTAAGTATTTTTAAAATTAACAAAATTTTGTAATTAAAACCAATTTTATACGAGTGTATATAAAGACGAGCACTTTTTCAAAAATAAGATTTTAAAATATTTATTTTTGTTTATTTATTTTGTTTAGTTAATAATAAGATTTAACAAAAAATTGTTATTTTAAACAAAATAGTAATTATAGAAAATACATTCTACAAAGTATGTATATGTACATATATAGAAACTTTTTATTTCTGGTAATCGATTAAGCTTTCCACCTCAAAATTAGAATACATTTTTAATTTAGTCTTCCTATTTCATAAATTACCTTATTTGGGTGTATTTTTATACCTAAATGAACTCAATTCACGTCGTTTCCTAGCATTTTTCTAATTTTTTTTTTTTTAATTTTTGGTGTTAATTTATGTATACAAACCCCAACACATTATTAGAGAAAAATAAAAATTTGTTTTCCTAAAATATATTATTAGCCATTACTCAATATCTGATTAAGTAATTCCTCATATTTTGTGCTATTTTATAATATGATTTTTTCTCCGTGTCTATTATATTATATATTCTTTCTATCTTTCTTTTTTACAGAATAAACAATAAAGTTGATATAGGTTGTGTTTGAGGAACTTTATATATGTCAATAGAAACCATGATTCTGTCAAACAACATAGATTTTCCATTTAATCTAAAATTAGTTTGCGACACTTTTTATATAAAAACACAACACTTGTTCTATATTTACGGTTTGAATACATATAATTTGTCTGTGTTATTTTGACAGTGCGTCAGACACTTTTTGGTTATATTCAACAATATGAAAATTTCATGTAGGTTGAAAACAAAGAAAATACATTTTCTTCTATTTACTGGATTAATTATACAAACGGAAGCGTTCACCTGACTTAAGAGCTTTTTGAGTCATACAAGAACATTGAGCATGCTAACCTCTACACCAGATATATTTCATTATACTCGATATAAATGCTGATATTATACCCTAATACGTATGTATGTGCCTACAAATGTGTATATTTAGTTACAGATTTTTATGCTTTATAAATAAGAATATACAATGTTGAAACAAACATCTCTTAAAACAATTTTTATAACTAATTTTTTCCCCTCCGTTAATTTTATTTTATTTTACAAATTTCAAATATGTACATATGTAGACTACATTTACATCATATACGTAATATATAAATACAAAATTAAGTATTTAAGAAAAAATAATAATAATTACAATTTAAAATTGCTCCATTCAATTAATTTCTGACCTAATATCAAAATTTCAAAGACCACTAATTTCGAAAAAAATTAAAACTATATAGCCAAAATTATTTACCGTGTAATACAAATCACATTTATCTCTTCCTGTAGATCCCAATAAAGAGAACAAAAATTAAAAAAAAAAAAAAAAAATGTTTCAAACATCTAAGAGGCGGTAAACACAAGCCATGCGCATAATAGATACTTTTCGGTCAATAGCTACAGGTGTATGAACATTCTCACGATACTAGGTAACTGATAATTTTCATTTCTCGTTCAGCAAGTATTCAACCAAACTGACCGGAGCCGCAAACCAAACAAAATATTGTTTTGTATTTATGCATTTGAAATATCCATAATTCCAAATAGATTTTAACATATGACTATATTAAAAACCCTCGCACTATATCATTAATTTATAAAGAAGAAGAAGAAAAAAAAACAAATCCAACATCTCTCAAAACGAATATTTTCGACAGGTTAATGAACTTCCTTAGGTTAGAAATGTATTGGCCATATTTCTTTTATAGAAGTTTTTTGCTCTCCCATGCACGATCTAAAGATAGACTTTTTATTATATGTTTGTACATACGTATATGTATATGTATATACAAAATAGATGAAGAGAAACAAAAATATTTTTATTTTTGTCTTGAAATATCGATTCATTAAAAAAAAAATTGTTTTTTTTAATGCGTTTGATCGTGTTCGAAATTTCCTTTTTTTGCAAAGCACTGTTTTTGTTTATATAAATCTTCTGCATAATATTTAGTTTTTTTTTACTTTGAAAAAGATTTTACAGTGAATGCTTAATTTTTTGTTAAGTTTTTTTTTAGATCTTATATGTTGATATATGATTATTATAGTATTTAGTAAAAACGAATAAACCATCGATGGAATGTTTCGAACAAAATGTCAATTAATTAGTAAAATATCTTTAATATGATTTGTTAAAGAAAAAAAAAAATTAAAAACTCGAAATTTTGTCTACTATGCGGATCAAATTCAGATTTATTTTACCTATTGTCTACTTTTAAATAAATAAAAGGAAAAAGAATTAACAAAATCGTTAGGTTGAAACCTCTACAAAGCACGTATGCAAGCCGGCTTTGAACTCCGACCATTTCTTTAATTTCTTCAAATCAAAAACCATTTCTAATTTAATTTTCATAAATAAAATAATGCAGCGCCCGCAGATTCGTAGTGTTGTGACACATTTTAGTGGTCCGGGCACACAACTAAACACAAATCTAAACTGAATTGAATTATTAATTTATAGTTTTGGCTATCTTTTGCTGCTTATTTATTTAAAATGATTAAACTACATTAAAAAAAAAAAACAAAACCAATAAAATTATTAAACAGCCCCAAAAGTAATGTACACACCATCCCTGACCCAAAATGTATTTTATCCATCGTTCCAAAGATCTACTGCTTGATAGATATTTAAAGAAAAAAATGATTTCGTAAAATATATGGGTAATTTCTTAATTATTAGTACATAACCTCTACATACATATGTACTGTACATACCTCTACCTTAAACAATCAAGTCATAGCTTCGTTACAATTACATTTTCTTTAATCGGAGGTCATACCTACATAATAATAAGTGCGGCAAATTCAAATACAAAATCTAGGTGCAGGGTATCAACGGTTTAAGATACCTAAACAAAAAAAACAAAAAAACTAAGACCCAATAAAATGAATGACAATTAAAGCTATAAATTTCTCGCTTTTGGACACGCCCGTCCATTTATGAGTCTCTGATTACATTGTTTTGTGAATATGATGAATGCGATGTGTGATATTGATATGAATCAGTAGCCACGATCCGTTTTCTTCTGACTTAATAATATTACGGTTAGTCTATAGAGAAACTGCGTGCGTATATTATTATGAACGAATAGTTTGATTCATATCTCTTTGACTTTATATAGTATAGAAATATGAATGGTAAAGGTAATTTGTGGCTGGACCTGATGGTGTCTTAGCTAATTATTTTTTGTCTGCCATCATACCATACCATGCCCCTTTGTTTGGATATATATATTTTTTTTATTGGTTAGTATATTAATTGGACGATGATTAGCTTTTGCAACTTTTGCACAGCTGTTTTTCTTTTGATGTTTTGGGAGTGATTTTTTTTTTTTTGGTCCTATACATTCAATCATACATGTAGCATGTAGTACATCTAAATGGCCTCTAGGCAATTATGAAGTGTGAGAAAATGTTTTGGTTTTTTTTTTTTTTGCTACATGTACCGATATGTAAAAAGATCTCAAGTATAATTATAGACTTTAATGATGATTTAGCTTTATAGATATTATTTATAAGTAGTATATATATACCTATATATTGTAAAACTGTTTCTATATTATTTTAAAACATTTTTTTAATTTATCTATTTTGTTTTATTTAAATTTAAATAATTAAATACCAAGAAAGAAATTATGTTATCGTGGAAGACGACAAAATTCAATATTGAACCTTACGGAAAATATTTACTTAGATATTGGTTAATGTTTATTGATTATTTGTATGTCATGGAGAACGTCATTACTTTGCACAGTGCACACTCCATTTAGACCTTTGTGTATTGCTATCAGTTTTAATGGTTTCACCGCAAAATCGTGGCATTACCAAACAAATTCATATGAATTTCAAATAATGTTTTTACTCTATGACTGATTTCTCAAATCTTGAATTTATACATAATCAAGCCCTTGCGCATGACTATGCTGCTGTATAGATTTACACTTAAAAATTCAGTTTGTTTCTATTGTACATTATTTACATTTCAATTTTTCACTATAGAGCACAGCCTCATGCTTTTTCATGATTGAAGTTAATTTTGATTAAAAAATAGCGATTGAAAATAATAATCAAATTATTTCTTCACACTTCCTATGTTAGTATAGAATGTACAGTGGCGTACACAATGCAGAATTATTTTGAAGAGAATTTTTTAACTAACTTTTGTAAACTACTGCTTCATAACACCCATATTCCCCTTTTTTCTGTTATTTTTTAATTTTTTTCTATAAATTTTGTATTTGTTTGAGATTTTATCTTTATAATTTCGACGTCTTTAATAATTTTGCCTAAGTAACTATCTACTTATGTATGAGAATATTTATACGCTACTGTTTAAAAATAGTTACATATATAATATATAACAACCCAGGTTAATAGACTCGTCACGAAGTACCTGATCTCAAATTAAGTCATTTCTAATACCTTAAGCGTCTCTGGTTGTTTGCATAACAAATTAAAATCTGATTTTGTTGTCTTCCGCCACCATCTGAACACCACACAACCTTTACACATACCAAAAAGGTCGTCCAACCTTTTCTTTTTGCAATTAAATTTTCGTTTTTTTTTCTTTTTAATGAAAATAATTTGAATGTAATTTTTGTTTTCTTTTCTAAAGGCAATGCAAGAAGCACTCAAACTCTCGTCAGACACAGACATGCAAGAATGGTTTCAGGAACGTGATTTTAAAACGACACAAGTTATATTGCACGATAAACTTATGACAGACGCATTGCTGGGCACATTACCTATTAAAACAGAACATTCATACAGTTTAAATTCAGATGGTGACTCAATGCCAGATTCACCGGGCAGTTTACACAACAAAATGGAAGGTAAGCTAAATTTGTATTTTTCCAGGGTTATTTTTTAATTTTTTTTTTTTTTTTTTGTAATTTTTTGTTGTCACTTTTTTACCAATACACGAATATTTTAAGGTCATATTCAACTTTTTGGGTTTGTCTCTAATTGAACAAGTGTTTTATCGCTCACAAAAAATTATTCCACCTCATTTTTCGAGTTTTTGCCTTTTTTAAAGCGATATTATTTCGTTTTTGCTCATCTGAACAAATAACTATAGGTAGGTATACCTACCTATACATATACAACTAAGGTTTTTAAGTCTCTATCTTTTTTTCTTTTTTTTTTACGAAAAAATTCTGTCCATCTGAATAAATGAAATGATACTTTGGTAGTTATATTGAAAATATTTATTTAATAAATTGACATGTGTGTGTGTATGTGTGTGTGCGTGTGTTTTAAAAACATTATTTATTTTTAATTGAAAATATTCCATTACATTATTGAGTTGTGTTATAAATATTTTTTACGTTAATAATTTGAATCATAACAAATTAAGTTAAAAAACTATTGAATTGGATTAAATTTAGATTTTGAGACAATTGGTTATTTTTTGTTGTTGTAAAATATCAGAAAATACTAAAAGGGGCTGATTCCATACTCAGATACAATTTTTATTTCTATGTATGCATGTGGAAATTTAAACAATAATAAATAGTTGCTATGGAAAGGAATGGGACATGCGAATGATTGATTTTAACAAATGTCTTATTAACCATATTAGGTAAAATTTAATCACTATTTCACGATTATCATTCTCTTTTTTTTTCTCATATTGCATGTCAACGTATGTATTCGTTAATTGAAATATTAAAATCAGTTATTTTTTAATTTAACTCAAAAATGAATAAATTACAATTTCCAGTTATTCACAGCCATTCATTATACGAGTACATGTGTGCAATTGTACGTTTATTGAAAAGAAAGTAAAATAAGTTTCGCACGACTATTCAAAATGTGCGAAATTTTTTAATAATTTCATTATGAATGCAAAAAAAATATATATTTAATTCAAAACCACATCCCAATACATCATTTTGACAATTCAAGTCACGACATTTTTAATTCTGTGTGATCTTATTCTTAAAGTGTTACCTGGCTAAATAAATATCTTTCTATTTATTCTCATAAAAAAAAAATTACATTTTTATTGAAAAAAACTAAATTTTTTAAGCTTTTTTTAAACCTAAGAAAAGAAATCCAAATACCTACATTTATTTTTGCTTATTTAATTCACATATAAGTAGATTCGATATTTGAATATGTATTTAAGAAACAATAATATAGGAAATTACGTGAAGTGCATGCTTTATTGATCATTGATTTTATACATTTTATTTTTTAAGTATTAATAAAGCATTGTACATGTTACATTGTTGTTAGTTTCCTATAATATATTGTGGCATAAAATGTATTAGCGATTAATTTACAAATAAACTGATTAAAAAAAGAAAATATAAATGTAGAAATGTATAATATAGTGGCACATACCTATAAATATAGGTAGATAATTTTTACAATTGAAATTAGAAATTTTGGAAAAAGATCAATAGTAGAAAACGCTTTATTTATGATTTAGTTATAAGTAGCGGAATAAATACGAAATATAATAAACTAAGGTTTAATATACCTACATACCTTTCACATACTTTCATTGCCTAACGTCTGTAAATAATGCTTTATTAAAATAATAATTAGAGAAACCCTTTTTCTTTTACCGCACATGACATGAAACTTGTCGTAATTGATTTTTAAAATTCTTTTCCTTCTGTCTTACACTAACTGTTCGAAAATCCAGAAAATTAAAATAATTTTTTTTTTTAATATTTGGTTTTAACAGCATGCAATTTAATATACATAGATTTAACTTATTTATGATTTATAGGTTTTTTACTAAATTAAAATGACATTTTTAATTTAGATTGGGAAAAGTTAAAATAAAAAAAAAAATTTTGAATAGAAAACAAAAAGAGAAAAATTGTGTCGACAAATTGATAGATACCTCGACACAAATACAATTATTTGTTTTTGCCTAGTACCAATAATAGATTCAATATATTTTTCACCCACAAAAGTCAAAGTTCAGTTTCGCCATACAATAACAAAGGCCACCTACTATCATTGACCGTGTTTCATATTGTAAAATGGTACAAAATTACGTACCACAAACCACTGGACACTGGACAGAGTATAGGTATGGGAGATTGAGATATGGTGGTTTAAATAATAGATTTGTTTCGATTTTGTTTAAATGTAATTAACATATTTAATAATTAATTTCATGGTTTTGACAACCTTCTAGATCGGCGGTTCAATAATCACACCTTTTAAAAAATATTTCAATTTTTAATAAAACTAATTGACCCTACAATATTTTTTATTTACATTGTACATGTACAATAGGGTGGATTATTTTTGTATGGAGATTTTTGGATTTGAGATTTGCCAAAGCCCTGGGGGCGGAAAACTTGTAGGATATAACTAAAAATCTTAAGTTTAAAATTTTGTTAAAAAAAAATTATATTTGATGGTCCCGCGACCCGTTTAAAGGTTAAAATTTGGTAGTTTTTTTAGTTTTGGACTCTTCAACGAATGATGTATGACAAAGTTATAGGTTATTAAATTACCTTTAAAATGATATATAACATGTCTATGTTTTGTTCATATTACAATTATTTAGATAGACTTAAATATAAAAAGTCATTATTTTCAGATTATAGTTCAACTAACTTTATCAAAATATAAAAATTCTTGAAGCGATCCACCCTAATGTACAGGGATACAGATACTTTAAGTTAAATTAGTTTTACAAGTACCTTTAATATGTAGGTACTTAATATATAATTATGAAAAATAAATTAATTAAAAAAGTGAATCCTTTGGGCGAAAACAAAAAACCTCTGAGTATATGTAGCGTGTAAAAACAAAAGGTTATAATCTAATTTTCAATTCTACACTAATATACCTACCTAATGTATGTCAAATTCAGAATTTAATAAACACTAAGGAATTTGGTCAACAATAAACATGTATTAGCACTATTAAATATGAAAGGTGTTTAGTAATGTTAATTTTAAACAAATATTGTTTTATTTATTTGGACGGTTATTAACCTTAAGTCTACTATTAAATTTGTATCAAATTTTACATATTGATAACTAATTTCTAATTAAAATCCATTTACCAATTAACGCCATTTACACATTTTAATAATTTGGTTTAATTTGAAAAAATATTGCTCGCCGCTTCCCATCTTCCTACACAGTGATACAAAACATTTACGTAAATTTCCTTCCATCAATGTTAAAAGCAAAAAAATTATTATTTTTTCACTTCTTTGGTTCACCTGCCGCCAATAAATTATGCTACTGGAAAATGGTAAACATCCCTACTACGATTAGCTATATAGTCTATATGTATAATACTTCTTAAATGTAATTCGGCTACTTGAAATATAATAAAATTCATAGCAAAAAATTGATCTTACTAGGTGATAATTAAATAAATGCGTACCAATCGAACGAAAAATAAAAAAATATTTATCAAAAATATATTTAGAGTTAAATTACATTGTTCTGTATCAGTTAATAATCGTCAACGCTAAAAATATGTTTTATATCAGACTTATTTATAATCTACCTAAGTATATTACGTTTTCCATGGATACGTACATATGTACATATTTAGTATTATTTACATACGAATCTGGCTGGCGTCAAAATAAAAGCAAACATGAATTTTTCCAAAAAATTTATATTGACACATGTAAAATATTTTTTAAACAATTTTATTTATTTTATTTCACGGTCACTGGCAAACAATTTTTTTATATACTACGAATTACGAAAATCAAAACATTTTGTGGCTTAGCTTAATCGTAAATTTCAAATCACTTAAACGATTGATATCAATTCCTTTAACTTTACCTACAGGTGTATGTTCAAATTCAAAATCTAAATTTTTCAGAAATTAATTTAAATTTATTTACCACATCGCTTCAATTGTCTACTTCTTAGAGAGGAATCGAATTTTCATTTCAAAATTATTAATAATATATAGACTTTGAGTTCATTTTTATAAGATGATAAAATTTCAATTACATTTCTCGAATGAAAATATCAATTATTTAGTTTTAATTTAATTATTGACTAATTAATTTATTTAATTGTATTACTATATTAAAAAAATGCACAACATTGTAGATTAATTAACGGACATACATACATATATAGATATTGTAATTGTATTATTTATACATTTTTTTTTATAATTCTATTTCGTTTCCTACAATTTTATTAGAGATACACGTGCGCTATGCTGAAGTACGACACAACTTTCAATCGTAATATGTGATATAAAAATTCCATGCAACATTCATTATATATTAACTTCAGATGCACTTATGTAGCATGGCCGGCCGGTATCTACTTAAAGATATACATATATTATGGATTTAATTAAAATATCAAACCAGTAAGGAAGAAATAATTGGCTATGCCGATTATAACATACCCGTATTAGCCAAACCATATATTTTCCAATAGATATTCGAAGGGGCTGCGTGGAAAAAAAATAGTTCTCCGAACAGTGATCCAATAGTTTAGGAGATATGTATTTTTGTATGTAATTTTTGAGGAATTTTTATTGAAAATCTAAAGAATTTGTTTTTGTTTTCACGTTTTCAATTAATTTATGAACATTTCAAGTAATTTGTATTTATTTGTATTTACTATGGAAATCTGAAAACGGCTTTAATTCCGATTTTGAAAAATTCAAAATAAATACTAAACGTCCAGATAGACCAAACATTTATTATATCGTTGGATTCGTACATTCCTCAGCTTTAATTTTCGTCCAGTGTCGAAGCTAAAATCTAATCTCCCGATTTTTGAAAAAAAAAAAATTACAGATTAAATATTTTATAATCACATAATAACGTAAATTTTATTGAAATTCAAACAAAAGGCATTTTGTATGCGATTAAAAAAGTGCATTTTAATTTTACTTTCTACTTTTGATATGCAAATTAAAATTTATAAAAAAAAAAAACAGAAGGCGTTAGGTAAAATACTATGCAAATAATTTATTGATATTCGATTGGACAATTTTTGTATGCAATTTGGTTATACGATATTTTATAAAATATGTAGTAGCAATACTTAATGAGAAATTTACGCCAACGCGATATTTATATACATATATACCTACTACATGCACATTTTCACATATTTACCTGACATTCTAAATAAACATTCACACTATAAAGTGATTGTATATAATTAACAAAATGATCTTTTTCTAAAATCACTTGGCTATTTTATTTTAGAATAAATTTTTTTTTTTTTTAAATAATCATTTTGTTATAAAAACTGTTATAAATAATTCGGCATGGTATTTGTTGCTTTTCCATGTCTATAGAATAGAGTAATATTGAACGTGTCACGCTTGCTTATCGTCAAGATAAAAATTCTTAATAAGTTGTTCATCATTTATATAGAGCAAAACTTTAACTATATTCATAAGAAAGCAATGACACGAGTTTTGACGATTTTTGACAAGTTTGGAAATTAGTTTTTGGAAAAAAAGAAAAAAGGCCACATTACCAAATTTTTGATGATAGCATATTGGTCGGATAAGATAAACTTTTTATCATGAATGCACTATATTTACAACTATAATTAACACGACATACATGCATAGGTGAGAAGTGACAATTTTTAGAAAATACGTGAAAATCAACTTATATTGTAAGTTAGTTATTTAAATCCGTTGATATAACATTTACTAATTACAAAATTACGCCGCTACGATATATATGTATACTTACAAGAAAAATTCTGGCGACGTGAAATAAATTATGGAAAAGGTCGGATTTTTTTCTTTTATTGCTAATAATATGATTGATTGATTGATAGGGCGTTCGTGCAGCAAACCAAACATTATTTCTTTAATTTGCATTTTACAGTGACAGCAATTGATGTATTAAAAGATTCAAAAGAATAAAAACGAATCAAGTTTATATACCATTTAGGGTTGCCAGAATTAAAGAGACATTTTCGCATGGATCTTTAATTAGACAGATCTTATAAATCTAATAAAACATTAACAGGTTTGTCAAATATTTAAATTAATATGCGGGAAAAAGATTTTATATCATTTTATGTATCTTTTGTCTAGTGGTTATTTAACTCAAGACAAGCGGACTTACAAGATTCTCTCGATTACCTAACAATTATTAGGTATGTCTTTTTTTTGTCCTCTTTTTTTCTAAAAAATAATTCTATAAAATGTTCTCTGTTCTTATTTTTAACTTCTGGCAACCCTATAAACATACATACATACATACATACAATTACGTATATACAAATATTTATCATAAAATCAATTTATATAAAATAAAAGCACAAAATTAAGACTGACACATCGGACGCTATCAAGTGCAACTAACAAATTAGGGTACTTAATTCAGAAAACTCGTTCTTTTCTCGTTGAGGTTCTTTAATTAGTTTCATAAACTGTGTATGCGCCTTAATAATATACTTTCTCATCCAGAAAAAAGAAAAAAAAACAAAAACAAAAAAAACAAAGCGATCCAAAGCATTTGATAGTGTTTATTTGATAAACACATGAGTTTTTATGATTCTCCATTAAGTTTTTTTTTTCTTCATCTAGCTCCCGCCACTGGGTTAAAGACCTCTTCTTTAAGTTTTCGTCAGATTTTTTGTTGTTATTGCTTAAAATATTAATTTATTATTGTTTATCATGATTAAATGTTCGTTACGTATTATATATTTGGAGTTAATAATGCTTGGATTTTGTTTTTATTAAATATGCAAATACTTTACGAGATTAATGATTTTATTATTTAAATAATTTAATTAAAAAAAAAAAGATTTTTTTTTTTTTTTGTAAATTAATTTAAGTAGGCAGACACTTTTTATTTAAGAAGACCTCCATAAATAATTTGGAGAAATGATATTGTAAATTATATGCTTAGGTATTTCGGTTTTTTTTTGCATATTTAATTTTGTTTTTTGTGCAAAAATATCGTAGAAGTCACTTAACCCGATCACTTCCAAAAAAAAAAACTTGCATTATTTATTTGATCACTTTATCATACATAGAGAGGTGAATTAAAAGTCATCTTTAAAGTAGGTAAAATTTATGTAAATTACATAAGGTCTCCTCTCTATTAGATAGAAACTGTGTGTGTATATAATTTAAAAAAGGACTTCACAAAGTGAATGGCAAATTTATGGTTTTTATTTCGAGTTTAAATTCCCAATCTTTTTATACTGATAAATTTATAGTAATTTATTTTTAATTATTAGATATATTTTTTATCGAAAAGTATTTTATAATTTGTTAGATACATACATATATGTATATATACGGATGACCTTTGGTTTAAATAAAATAATAATAACAAAAAAAAAATTGTATTCATTTCAGAAATGGATGACGACTGTTACCCGTCTATTACAATGCATACAAGAAAATATCAACATTACACATCAAAATCAATGCACAGTCTTTGCAGCACAAATGATAATTCATCGATAAGCAGTTCGGACATAGATGTTGACGATTCAAATGTAAAAGATGAACCATTGTCACCCGGTTCAAGTTGTCCGCCAAGTCCTACCTCCACAAATTATGGAATTAATGTTAATTTAGCAAATATGGCAGCATACACAAATACCGATTTGGTATTTGAGCACAAAGTAAGTCAAAATTGTTATTATTGATTGTTGATTTTCGGATAAATTAGCCTCTTTGTCTTTATTTAATTTATTTATTTGTTTATTTGTATGACTATACCTAATTTGTTCTGTTCAAAAATAACATAAATAAATGAGAGCCTCTTTTTATATAAAAAAAAACATGTCAATGTGATTTTTACCATGAAGTTTGTTCTTGAAATCTTTTCTAAGTGACCATGAACTACTATAAATCCACATATCAACTACGATTAACATTCTGGCCACCCTCAATAAATCTTTATAAAAAAAAAATATGTACTAGAAGAATTGAAATGTCCATAATTCTAATACCAATTGGTTACCAATCGATTAGGAAACAACATGAACTCAAATTTGAAAAATAATTCCAGACATTAGCCAATAAATCGACTTAACCGTTTCTGCCATTAATAACTAGCAACGTGTGATTTTGTTAAAATTTACAAATGTTTTTTGGTTTTTTTTTTTTAGTTTTCTTTTTTAAACACCTAATTAATTTGTCGAGAGAAAGTCTTGCTGTGATTTTATGTTTATTAGATTAATGTCTTTATATTTCAATTATTTATCTGGAGTTTTTGTGCAATTTAGTTGTGTACTGGTGTACTGGATACTTGTGTGGTCGAATTTAAATTGAGTCATGTCATAGTTATTAGCGTGAGTTTTAGTTACGTAGCGTGAGTTTTATTTGTCCCTATGCAAACTATATCTGTAATTCTTATTATAATCCACGTAACTGTTGTTATTTCTTCAAATATTTTAATAAATCTAATTTCATTTTAAGTAAAATTTTATTTCTAATCTTTTTTGACTTAAAAATTTTTTCCGATCATCTAACAAAATATTGAGAAAATCATCAAAATATGCAATTCAAAACTGGGTATTTTAAAAGACAATTTTTCTATTGCATATATTGGTAGATTTCTAACTATTTTGTTAGAAAACCGAAAAAAATGTATAAGCGAAAAAAGATTGGGAATAAAATTTTACTTCAAATGGAGTTATTCACTATTCAAATAACTATTTCAAGAATTAATGTAGTTATGCTGATTATAGTAAGAATTTTGAAGGTATTTTGCATAGCCAAAAATAAAATCCACGCTACGTTACTGGGAGTGTAGTTATGATTTGCATACATTATATGCTAATAATTTTAATTTAATTAATTTTTAGTTTAACTCGCATAAATTTATTCAGAAGAAAATAATTTCTAAATTTGATAAACCTAAGCAATGTGTAAGGATATGGCTTGCAGCTATAGTAATTAGTACCAAATTTAAATTTTCAAAAAACTTAATTTTAGATACCTCATTTTCCACAAATTTTTCCACATTTTTTTTTTCAGTCCTTAGCAAAGCAAATATGCTAATTAAACGTAACATAATTTGACTAATTTCTTTATTGTTTTTTTTTTAATGTTTTCACACAACTACGTATGCGTCTAGTATTACCTAATTGAATAAAATTTTTAACTTAATTAACTCATGCATTTCACAAGCATCTGCGGCTAGGCCCTTTTATTCTCCTAAAAAATCAATTAGCAAATAGATAAAGCCCCTTTTCTCTGTATTTACTTCTTTATTTCTGGAACCAATATTTTTTGTAATATTTACAAATCAAAATAATAATTGGGTTAGGTACATCAATCCAATTTAAATATTTAATTATTAATTAACGCGACAAAATACGCTTAGAAATAAATAATTTAAATTATGTACTGTGCATATAAATGTTTACGCGACATGATTATATTTAATATTACAATTTGTTACCTGTAATTTGTTTATATTAGTAAATTCGTAACGCTAGATGAGAAAATTGGCATTATTGGCATTAAGATTAAGAATAAGTTATTGTTGTTATTCATTTTCATATGTTTATTGTGTTTATTAAAGTTTATATTTTTAATTTTATATTTAGAATGGTTCCCTGCAGCTATCTTCCGCATCTCAGAGTTTACTAAAAAACCAACACATCCTCATAAACAGTACACAACAACAGCCATCTACAATTTTACAGCCACCACAACAGAGAATATCAGTCATCCCAAAATTAAATATAAAAATGGAACCACAACTGTCAAGTAAGAAAGAAAAAAAAAATTTCGTAATTAATTTAATATTTAATTTTTGTTTTTAGCAACATTTGGTCTTCCACCAACACCTCCCTCCTCATTATCCAGCGACGATTCAGAAGGAAATCAAAGTCCTGAACATAATTTATCGCCAATGTCACCACCTGCGCCCGCAACATCATCGCGACGTTCCTCATCCCTACAAAATAGTCCAAACACAGTGACACGCGGTTATACCAGTTCAAGTTCACGGCAACCAATTCATACACCATTAATTAGTAGTCAACCGGTAATTGATTTATTGTTGTATTGTAATTTTTTTGTTTCGAAATAAATAATTTTTTTTTTTTATTATTATTTTATATAGAAGGGATCAACAGGATCACTTTTGCTCACAGAAGAAGAAAAACGCACACTAATAGCTGAGGGATATCCAATTCCCACAAGACTTCCACTTACCAAAGCTGAAGAAAAATCTCTGAAAAAAATAAGGAGAAAAATCAAAAACAAAGTAAGTAGAGTAAAAAAAAATGGACAATAAGGACGTATGAATAAAGTTGTAGAAATTTGTTCATATTCATGTGATTGATTTGGATTTAGTGGCCCTAATGAAGACCGACATTAGACACGTACAGTACCCTCACTAATAACCTATAAATAATCAAGATTTCATATCATTGAAAAATTATGTCATCATCGTCATCACATCTTAAAATTCATACCTAACCTAACTGTTGTTTTTAAAAATAATAATAAATTCGAAATATCTTCTTTTTTTTTAATAAAATTTTTTTTTTATAGATTTCAGCCCAAGAAAGCAGACGAAAAAAGAAAGAATACATGGATCAGCTAGAGCGTAAAGTCGAAATCCTAGTCTCTGAAAATACCGACTACCGAAAACGTGTCGATACGCTCGAGGATTCAAATGCAAATCTCCTAAGTCAGTTAGCCAAACTTCAAGCCTTACTTAGCAGACAGACAATGAAGAAATTATAAAGTGTCAACAAATTCTCTGTTAAGTTTTTTTGTTTTAATTTTGCTCTTAAGCTGGAGATATATAAATTCACGTCGATCACATTTAGAAGGAAAAGAAAATTACAAAAACATTTTAGACATTGTAGACGGATTTAACATTTAAATTTTGGAGGAAAAAAAAACCCCCCGTCCTTTTTGAGAAATGTTTTTTTTAAGAGATACAATTTTTGTGAACGCGTGAATATTCTTTAGATTAAAATTGAACTAGAAACCAATGTACAAAGTATATAGAATTGAAAGTATGTCCACCATATTTTTGAATGGAAAATCGTGCAATTTTTTTTTTTTTCTATTTAAGAAAAAGGGGCGTTTGCACGAGTGGTTTTTTTTACTACATACAAACGACAATTCACATAAATTTTAATTTTATGAAAAAGAATTTTATTTATATAACTAAACTATACATACATATACACACACACACATCCATACATGCATATTATAAGTACATATAATATATATTTATATATATATAAAATAAATAAAAAAAAATTAAAGATAAAGAAATATAAATTTTAAGTTGTTTAGACGAATATATTAAGTTAGAAAATTTTATAGTAAAGATGAACATAATGAAAGAAATGAAAATAGATATTAAAATAAAAATTGTAAAAAGAAGAATATATATTTTCGATACAATACGATTTGTCTGGTCTTCCATCATTCCGTTTTAATTTTAATTTATTTTTAAGACTTTAAATTAAATTACTGAAGCAAAGCTAATGAAAAATAGAAAACAATAAAATCGAAGAATGAGATGGGGTTTTGACGGCGTTCTAATATTAGATTATCGATGGTTTTGTGTGATCAGAATTAAAATCCTATAATATTTAAAAAAAAAAAAGGAGAAAGAAAAATAAAATCAAAACAATAAAAGTTAAGTCAGTTGTGTGCGTTCTAGTACATACATTTGAATTACCTACTAACTAATTACTAAAGACAATTCAAAGGAAATTATTTTATGGACATTTTCAATAATTTTATAAACAAAATAACGAAAAAGGTTCCTTGTTGTATTTAAAAAAAAAAAAACATTTAGAATAATAATTTCTTTCTCAATGGATATTGTTGATTATTATAGAATTTAGTTTAGTAATTTGCTGAAAAATATGGCACGAATTAATATTATGTGACAAAAAAAAAACTTTATTTTGTAAATATTTTAATGGTAAGATTATAAATTTTGTCAATGATTGATTTGAGTACTTAACTTATCCATCTCCACCCCCTCCCCCCACCCATCATTTTTATAAAAAGAATATTTTATGATTTTTCTCTATTCCATAATTATAATTTCAATGAAATATTTTAATGAGATTGTGATATTCATCTATAAAATAGGGTAGATCGACATACAGATATCCAGATACATATTTTTAAAATTCACTTTGTGCGCAAAACGAAAACATTTTAAATTTGTATTTTTTTTTGTTTTTTAAACATCTAAGATTAAAAATAAATAATTGAAGTTATTAGCAACAGAAAATTATTAAAATAAAAATACCTAAATTAATAAATTCATTTTATCTACTAATAAAAATTAAAATGGCCGCCATACGAAAGATTGGTAAACTAATGTTTTTAACATTTAAAAAAAAAAAAAAAAATTCAACATGGTCTAATGTACTCTGCTAATAATTTAGGATTTCATTTCTATCTGACTCTGAGAGTTTGATCGACTATTGTTAGGACAGAACCATTTTATAGGCAATAGTTTTTCAACCACATCAAGTCAGTTCTTTTTTTTCGGGAATCGGGAAATCCTTAAGATCGTTGATGTGTGGATCGTATGGTGCCTTACTCTGCACAATTCCCAGCAACAAATCTTTACATAAAATACCAATCACCTATGTTTGAAACGAAGTTTTACGCACCACAGCCATATTGAATTTTAAACATATTTTCAACAACATGACCGTGGACGTCTGTCAATCTACTCTAATATTTGTATTAATACTTATTGAATGTTATTATTACGTTGCATTCATTGTTAAGTATAATAGGTGAACAAAAAAAACAAAAACAAACAAAAAAACGGAGAAAAAAAAAAGAAAATTACTGCTATTGCGCAACCCTCAAAACCCCCCATTTCAAGAAAATTTGTACATTAAATTTAAATTAAGATGCAATTATTCAAAGAAAAATAAAAGATTGTTTGAATTTAATTTATTAACGACATTCCCTATTAAAAAAAAAAATAATAAAATAAAATAGAAGCATTTAGTAACTAAAATAGTTAAATTTAATTAAGTTTAAAAAGCAAGAGAGTGTAGAGAAAGAGAGAGAGAGAGAGAGAGTACTAAATTAACTTTAATATTGAGAGTTAATTTATTGATAAAATATTTGTATAG
>JANSTT010005226.1:0-29364 GCA_026745375.1 Platyura marginata
ATACTTAACTTGTTTTTTCGCTCTCCTGAAAAATCGTGTTTTTGCAGATAGACAGTATTGAATATAAGCCCTCGATAAGGTTTGTCTGATCGTTTGATCATTTGATAAAGCTATGGTCATCAATGAAATATATTACTTTGAGAATGAAATGAAATAATTTGGTTCAAGAGTAGGAAAAGCGAACATAGGAATGCTATATACATTGCTGAAAATTATTGGTGAAGGATGTATGGGATACCAAATTCACATAGTATTCGAAGTTATACCTAAATATGGATGCAAACATTAGGCAGAATTTGTTTCGCTGTAAAAAAAAAGCGTCGTCATAATAGTTCAGTGTTTCTGAATATAATCTGTTTTATGTCTATGAGTATCTAACACTATTTTGGTGGATATTGCTTCCAAAACTTCTTGACTTTATTCATTTTATGCTGAAATATTTATTTATTTTCATGAGGTAGAGATTTTTTTTTTATTAAGAATACATATTTATTTATTTGCGACCAAATGCCTCAGTGGTAAAGGTAATGGAACGGGAAGTCTCGGGTTTGATCCCTGTCTGGGAGTAAAATATGAAGTGTTTTTCTCTCATACGGAGTTTGAACTTAGGCCGAGTGGGTCAGATTCAACTTAAAAATAAATGTCCAGAGCATCATCATTTCAAGGAATAACTGCCGGTTGTCAATTCAACGAAGGAAACACTTCAAATGTTAGAAAAAACATTTTGAGGTATGAGAATTTATGGAATTTGGCAATTGAAATGTTTTCAACTGGAATATTCTCAAACCCGGATAAGGGTTAATCATGTGACCAGCAACCATAAGGCCAACGTCAAAGCCCGCCCTCAGCAATATTCTTTATTTAAAGGAGTTTGTAATTGGTCCCTGTTTAAAAATAGATATTTCAAATTATCGGAAATTATGGAAAGTTTTCCCACTTACTGTTACTGTACTATAGACTGTGCTTTTAATTGTTAATATTCTGTAATTTCGAATATTTAAGCTATGTTTGTAATAAACCATTATATTTTTATGACATCACTTTTACCGCCACTCTTTGAAATTATTAGGCACATAAAAATGTGCTTTTTACATTACAAAAACGAAATTTCCAGTGAAGAAATACCCCATTTTATTTTCATCGCGTTCACAAGAAGAAAAACCCGTAAAAAATATACGATGAAAACAACCCTTTGTGGAAGTTCCTTATATATACGTTTTATAGTTGATGTGATGGAACATACTGCACTCCTTTACGTTTCCCAATATTGAATTATCTATTATGCTGGAAAGCAATAATGTTATACATTGGGGACGAGTGTTCTGGGGTAATGCCAAGAGAATGGTTTGTGTGTAATATACCCTTTTATCCTCATTGTAACGAATTAGCGAAAGTTGAATTTTTGGCATTTCATTGTAACAAAAAGAAATTTATGCTCCGACGGCGTTTCTAAAGGAATTCAACAGAAAATTTTCCCAAAATGATGATGACGAAGGATAAAAAATTCTCTTTTAGAGTTTAGTGTTATATAATATGTACTTATTTATGTGTTGAGTGTTGTACGATGAAGACGATACATACAGACATACATACATATTTATAAAATAAATTTTTTTTAATTTTCATAATTCAATCATTTCGCTTTGTCTTTTGTTTATATTATGCGATGATTGCATAACAATGTTCGTTGAATTACTTGTTTTGGTATAGTGATTTCAGCTGCAAATTAGGCACCTCTAACGGTAGCGAACCGCATAGATTATTTCCGGACAGTATTGACCAAATTTCATATTTGGCAATTTCCATAACTAAAGTTCACTATTTGGACGACAATTTCAACATCTTGTAGTATATGATTCGCAGAAGATACAGTTTAATATTAATTATAGCTCATTGACATTAGAGTTTATATAATACCTATATATATTATGTAGTTACAATAACATTTCATATATTTAATTATAAATGAAACTTTCATAGCAAACGGAACAAGAAAACTCAATTGAACAAATTGAAAATAATGTACGATTCCCCATGGGAAATATCTGTTGGAATAAGACTTGTGTTCTTGAGTAAAAACGAAGAAAAGAAAGGAAAAAAAAACCACCGAACGTACATAAATACACCAACAAAAATGTATCGAAGTAAACAAAGCATTTATTATATTCGTTTTAGCTGTCCTGTCTACAATATGTATTTTGATGAAAAGAATAAAAACGGAAAAGGCCATGCGGTCACCAAAGGAATTTTTATTAGGGATATGGTCATATACTGTCTATTGATAGCTTCCCTTTCCTTTTTTAAATATAGCTTTTTATGCCAAATGAAGTATATTACTCATCCTTACTGAACCAACATATTCTAAATTGACAAGTAGGCTATATTTTTATAACAAATAGTCCCTTTTTGTTCCACTAAATAACTTTTGATATTACAAGAAGTTATTTAAGAAAAAAAATATATTTCGCCATTTACAGTGTGGTTCAATTTACTTGACCACCGTTATTTTTTAGTTTAGTTTTTGTCAATATTTATTATACCTACATTCGTATGCAGAGAACATTCTTATCGGACTAAGTTTGTCGACATGCGATTTGTGTCATGTTATTTGTTTGCAAACCAGTACGTCGTCGTTAATATTGTCTTAAACTCGAATAGCAACGGAGAGATACAGTGCAAGTTAATGCTATAGTCAGTGTATTCGAATTTATGGTACGACTTTACTTGTAAAAGTAATTTATTAGGCAAATTCTCATTATAATTGACACAGTGGATCGCGGGAAATAAATAGAAGAAAGAAGCAAAAAAACCACTCTTTTTTATGACCAGTTTCGCCAACAACTTTCCAATCCTTAGAAGGTTTTATTGCCTTTTTCCTTCTCAATAAATAAAACAAAACTCATATTTAGCCCTAATAATGAAAAACAAAATTTATCACTTTAATGTATCTAGTTTGAGGAAAAGACTAACAACCAAAATATATGTATGTGTAGGTTAAGAAATAAGAAACAACATGTAAATATTATAAACAATGTAATTACATTTTGGCAATAAACAATTCAATTCAATTCAGTTTTCAATCCTGTTTTTTTTCATTACTTCTATCATCTTTTTTCTTATTTTTAAATTCAATTCTGTGTTTCCCCGGGAGCTTTTCTTGCCTCTTTCTACTCTAAACGTCAATACTTTAAAATGGTATGAGATTGAACCAACATGAAATAGTTCGGATTCTAAAAAAACTGTTGGTCCATAGGAAATTTTTTTAAGCAAAAAATGAACGTCAAATGTTTGAAGAAAGAAAAAAAAAACATTGAAAATATTGTTGAATCAAATATTTGCGAATATTTCAACGAAACTATATAAACCAGTGTGCTTACTTTTGAAAACGATACGATTTCGTGTCGTTTATCGTTTTTTTTCTACTCTGGCAATACTATCGTCGACGACGTGAATACGCCTGCTAAATTGCGGTCGAATACCCATCCGACCCATCCTAACTTAAAACAATGGCGACTTTTGATGAATTGTTGTAGTGGAAGTGTCTACGACTAAACGACTATAGTTTTCAAGAGTAAGCCCTTTGGACAGGGATGCCAGACGTCTCATTTTATCTTAAAAAAAGAAAAATAAATTTTGCTTAGTGACTTATCTTTCTTCCCTTACTGAACTTGGGCCATTTTCAAAATAAACGGTTAATGACTTGAGTGAAAGTATGTAATTTTCTAATTTTTTTTGCCAATCTTGAATATTATAATATTGCAAAATGTATTTATTTACAATTTCATAATAATGTGATTTTTAATAAATTAATTTCATATTATTGAACATATGGTCCTATAAAGATATGAATTTTGATCTTACTCCAAAAAATTAAAGTTGTGTTTTTTTGCTCTTTCGCTGTTTTTCTTTTGTCCCCTCCCATGGAATTTTGGAAATCTGGCAACCCTGCCTCAGGACAGTAAACTTCCGACCGTGTATGTTTACCATACAATACTAATACTCAAAATACACATGTACAGTATCGAAAGTAGAACTGAAGTAGCTACAATTATTTTCCTAAAAGTTTGAAGAACATTTTCTTAAAATTATTAGCCAATTACTAACAAAGAGAATCTCAATCATAAAAAATATACATAAACCTACCTACTTTACATATGTAGTTATACAATTTTCTTGTTTATTTAATGAACTTTTATTTATTGTCTTGTTTTTATTTAGTTCATTTTAGTTTCTATACTAATAACTTATAACACAGTAAGTGAATAAATTAATAAAGAACTACTTGTGAAATTTTGTTATTTATTCTTTAGCAAAGTGGAGTCTTTGTAAACTTTTTTGAACGAAAATAAAACATTTTTTCTTATGAAAACTTATATTTATGTAATAAACACTTTTTTTTGGCAATTTACAGTTAGAAACCGTAACTATGTATATCATAGCACTGTGCCAGTATTTTCAAAATAAACTCGCTTTCATTCAGTAGACATGTCCTTTCCGTTCAGTTTACACAATATTTATACATTTTCCATATGTGACTCACCCTTTAATTTACATTACGCTTCATTATTTCATATAGAAAGGAAATCACTAGTCCATTATGCCATAATTCAAAGATTCCAAAAATGTCATTAAAAAAGGATGGTGGATGGTGGACGACATTAATATTAGCTATAAGTGAGTAATTTTTGTGAGATGAGCGATTAATGGGTGGTGGGTATTTTGAACAATCGTGAACAATGTCGGATTAGTCTGAAAACATGCGGTGAAACATCAAATTAAAGGGATTGGATCGAAAGCTATTTATTAAGATCGTAACCATGTTTTGTAGGGAATAATATAGAAGGTTAATAATATAAAACAGGAAACCATACGGTGCTCTTAAAGACACTACATATATATTTTCCATGGAAACCATGTTGTAAGGACGTGATTACCTGATTAGTATTGTGTGTATAGCAATAGGACATAAACTACTAAATACGCCAGACATTAATTTAAAGAAAATTAATAAATTACAAAAATGTACCTAATGCAGATATTTCTTATGTACATACTTACAATATGTACGTACATAGTAGTCCTAGATTTTTGGCAATATATAAATTATTGTCCAAAATGTAAGCCAATCGAACGAAGTTCTTACTGTAACAAAAACTTAGAGAAACTTTTTTTCTTCTTCTTTTTCATACTTTTTCAAAGTTCGAAACGTTTGCATTGATGAAATTATCATAATTTGCACCATTTCTGCCACAACGATATCAAAGTTTTCCCGGTGGATGGAAATCCCATCAATGCCGATAGTCGTAAGTTGTTTATTAAGCCTAACTGTACAATTGGGACTTAAGGTAAAGGAGGGAAACCAAATATATATATAGAAAAATTGTATTTGGATGTAGGGTTCGTTATTAGAAAAATAAAAAAAGATTGATGATGAGAATTATGGGTGTGGTTTTAAATTTATAATTGTTTGGTATGAGTCATATGTACTATTTATATCATGTATTATTTATATCAATTTTATTTACTCATATGCAATAGTGAGCGATAAATAGGAAATGTTAAAAATGTTGCGCCATACAAAAATCATAAATATTGAAAAGCAATTGAAGCTGGAAGGTGAAGAATGCAATAAAGATGGCTAGGAACATTGTCGCTGATGTTAATTTTTTTTTAGATATTTGTAGGTACAAATTGACTTAAACTAGCATAATTATGCCAATATTCTTCTTAATTCATCGTGTAAAACTTATGGTACTTCAACCAGTTTGAGTTCAAAATTAACTACAACTAAGCATAAAATAACGACTCATGTAAAAGCGTTCTTAATGTTTGTGTAAAATTACTTGAATCAGTTTGTGTAAAATTTGTCTATAATTAGTGGGTGTCCTGTCTGAATTATTAATTTATTGCGGCAATCAAAGTAATGAATATTGAATCAACAACAACACTAATAGTAGTGAGCAAAATCAATTATGCGGTTTCTGAGACTATTCGTTATAATTGTAGTTGAATTTTATTTTATAATTTTTTTAAATGATTAAAATACAATTATTTTCTCTTAGTATCCAAAATCATACTACACGATTTAATAAAAACGCCGAAATTAATCGATTGGCGGAACAAGGTCAATAATTTGTGAACATGTTGGTATTTGTGGCCAAATAACCATGCACTTATTACTTTTTCGTTTTTCTTTAACACGACAATTTTTCTCAATCAATTTATCGTGTTAAACGAGGTATAGCTTTACCTATACTTAGTGATTTTATAATTGATATGACATATACGTAAATACATTAATGAAAGCAATCCCAAAATGAATTCATTACTTTCTATGTATTTATATTTTAAATTATTATTATGTTTAAAGTCTTATAGCTTAGCATACCCCATAATGCCTAACTAGGCCTTCAATAAATACAATAAATTTAAATGAAACCCTAATTTAAAAATAAAAAAAAACGTATTGACAGAACCGTACAAACAAAAATTCACGACCGGTTTATACCGTAATTATACAAAGTATTTCTGAAATCCAAGCAATTGATTGATATGCCTCATTTCGCTATTTTTATTAAAACATGCTCGAAGAAAACAAAGAAAACCATTTTCGCCAGCGCGGAAAATTTTGCGAAACGGGAAAATAATAATAAATTACATTAAATGAATACACAAAACAGTTAAAAACGGTTATTTAAATGACGTATGTATTACAATAATCGAATTCAATTTAGATTTAGTTTTAAAGCGGAGGGGCTCCAATGGGGTGCGATGAAAACAGACATTCCTGAAAATCGTTTTACACAAAACATACATTATTGTCGTGCTTTCATTCGACCTTTACATGGATACTACACTACTACTGTATATATATGGTAGTTCGGTATGGGAGCGCACTCAATTTTTTTTTTTTTTCGTTTTTTTTTGTCTACTTTTCAGGTCAATTTCTTCTCACGGCGCGGAGTAGATGGATTTTCCCTAAAACGAAAATCCGATCGCATGCGCCATATTTGGTATGTATAATAAAAGCATGCCATCCTGAAAGCTCCCATACTGGTGTGTACGGGTTCCTATTCTCTCATTTTCCTCTGCCAGTACACTCTAGTTATTTACGATACGTGGTCGCGCAAAGTTACGGTGAGCCCTATCGAATTTTTTCGCTCCATTCTATTAAGGATACATTGCTTGAGGATTTTGTTTATGATTTATTTGTGGAATTTGTGAAAATAGCTATTGTGTACCGTGCAATAAATAATACATATACATATATATACTTGTATATATATGTACATAAGAATATATATAAAGAAATATATATATATGGAAAATGTGAAGTTGAGGAGCTTTATAATTTGTTTGATGAACTTTAAACTATAGACAGTGAAATTAAATTAGATTTGTTTGCAAGCTGCAAGGTATATAAGATACCTAATGGCAGTTTGTATCTCATTGAGAAATTAAAAACGAAGAGATTAATTAATTTTATGTTAATATTGGTTTCGAAATACATACATATACAGTAAATACAGATATACGTATATATATATATATGTATATGTGCATATGATGTACGTATATATACATATATAATTCAATCAGCCAAAATGATCGCACACACATACACCAGACAAATTAATGATACTTTCTCGAAAGCAACTATTCTCTGTGACATAAGTCTGTCCTTAATTGAAGCTAATCTTGAGTATTACATGTATATACATAAAGACAAACTTTTCTTGGATAAGTATCAATTCATATAGAGAAGTATACTTCAACTTATATAGATGGGAGTATACTTTTGATGCCAATTTTATTTTTTTGCAACTTTGTAAGTAATTAAGCACTTGCATTAACGTGATATTATAGAGCAAAAAAAAAAGAAGAAGAAATAAGAAGTTTCTTGTTATTTCGGAGAATTTTTCTTGTTTGTGAATCGGTAACCTTATACATGTATACATTTCACATATACATACATCCAATCATACATTAACATTAAGATAACATAACATTAAAAGTGACGTATTCGATGGTCACTTGAAGTATATTATTGGCATAACTGAACCACCCTTATCTCCGGATTATTTCAAAATAACTACCTCAATTATTGATCTGGTGTGTAATTGCGATAATAATTAAAATTTCTATTCAGCTCTATAACTACAAAGGGATACGTTAAATTCAGTGATAGGAAGCAATATTAAATGCCGACTTTGAAACCAATATATAGTTGGCATTAAACATGTACCAGAATCAAAACAATTTGCTATATGTCAGAACGTATTTAAAAAAAAAAAACAATAATAATTATCGAAAATTATGGAAACATTTCCGCCATCCTATGGCTGTCGATTTATGAGCATTTTGCTATATAACGGCTATTCCACTAAATGGGTCAATATAATTGTAAAATTTAGATATTTTCATACGAATTTACCGTATGCTTCTTTCAAATTGCTCTGTACTGTAAGCGAAGTATTGCTAATGTCAATTGACTAACTATCATTTTCGTACTTTTTAATTTACAAACTTATTTTTACAAACTTGTTCTACTCTTTTACTGTCATATCACATTGAGAAAACTTTGACAACCGCCGTAGAATTTATTATCACTGTAGTGATTCTATAGTTTTTAGCCACTTGTCAAGAATAAATTAAACTTCCTGACAATCAATATATTATTCATTATTAAATCAATTAAAAATATGTAATCAGTCTGTATTAAATAATAGTTTTTGAAATAATAATAAATTTGACAATAACAATATTTTAATAAAATATAAACAAAGCTACTCGATTAAATACTTTACACAATTATCTACAAACCCATTGCAAGATAAAATCGAAATATATTTAAATACTATTACAAATAATATGTCAACAATAATGTCAATTTTGCGAATGACAACAACGTCAAATATTGCTGTCGAGTTGATTTCTGCGCTCAATTGAGATTAATGTCGCAATCGTAATGAATAAAAGAAATGGATGCTTCGCGATTGATTGTGATGGGATCAAAATTGTAAGCTAAAATATACTAACTACTCGTCTTAGGATGTATTATCAACTTACATTCAATTAGAAAATATTACAATTAGATATAGTATGTATCTACTTCAGAACTTTTGTTCACACTGAGTGAAGATTAAATGAACGTACTATACTGACTAACCAGTAAAAACAATCGTTATATGGTTGGGATCTACATTTTTAAAATACTAACTACTCAAAATGGATAATATCAATATGAGTAAACTTATAACCAAAGCTTGACGACAAGAATCTCCCATTACAGATAATTAAAACGCATTGTACAAGGTTTGATTTTGAGACCGTTACTATTTTCACTATTTTTTCGGTTTTACTCAATTATTCGATTTAGAAATATTATCAAAAATTACAATTAGGTGATTATTTATTTGGCCGCCAGAATAAGGACTTCATTTTAACATTTAAACTTACCTACCCAAAAATCTTATTTAATATTTTATTCATCTCATATTTGTCAACGGAAAATATTCATTATTTTTTTTTTTAATTCACGCTAATTTTGATTTCAAATTGATCGAAACCTACTAATCAATATTGAGCACCCAGTACAAAAAAAAACTCACAAACAAAGAAAACAATGAAATAAATTTTAACAGACGAGATACATCATAGGAATCAATCAATATACAATAAATACCTACATATTGGATGCAACTTTGATGTTCTTCAAAGGAACAATATTAAAGGTTCATCAATAAATATCATAAATAATTGGCGAGGTAGATATAAAACAATAGAAAACAAAAAAAAACATTATTAAAAGCCCTCAATTACATCAGATAGAGTACATACAGAATATAAGAAAAGAATGTCGAGTTTATGAAATAATTTTGTAAGAATTGTCATAGTATATATATAGAAGAGACAGAATATACTTTTCAGAAATTGAAAAATATAATGCCAGAAGACACGAAACTAAAATAAAAATACTTATTACAGAGAGCAAGTAGTAGATGAAGTACATATGTATAGTACATACATACTCGTATATGTATTGTTTAATATTTCAACAGACGCATCAACAACTGTGTTCTGTTACTATCAATTATCCTTAAATTAAGATAAAATATTTATGATTGTAACATATTCAAGGAGTTATTCTTGTGGTTTTGAGATGTATCTATCACTTTTCCTTCTATGGAAGAGTATAGACGCATATTCGTTTATATTGGGATTAGTATTTGGTTGGTTAGCATACAGTTTTTCGTTATTTGTCTAATAAAATAGACCACCCATAATTGTGACAGACCACTAAGGAACTAAGCTAGATCAATAAAGTTAAAAATAGAAGCCTGCCAGAGCACGATCTTCACTTATAGATTTATATTATCGCATCAAGTACTTTCCATCTATAGTATGTACTAAAATGTTGAGTCGGATCCGAATGCACCATTGATTTACTATGTTTGAATGATTTTACAGACGTACATATACCATTACATATGTATTGTATATAGAGACATATCTACATATACCTTTTCAAGGAAGCTATTTTTATTCATCTATCTATATCTCTCTATTTGTCAGTAACCAAAGTGACCAATTGAACTATAGTCACATTATCTACCTAAAATATTAAAGACATAACCTATCGAAATTTATTTGTTCAACTTATTGCTTATCGAATTTAAATAATTTTCCATTTGAAAGGTTTATCGCAATTTCTCTTCTATATATTTTTCGTCTTTGGGTATAGTAAGGAAATAGAAAATACATAAAACACCCTTTCTATTTGAATTAGTTTATGTACATATACACCTAAGCTTCAAAAAAAAAAAAAAAGAAAATATTTTTTTTCTCTTTTTATATTGGTGTAGCGTGAACATAAATTGATTTTTAGATGCCTCATCGTGTACATTTTTTATTAACATAACACACAGGTGTATCAATAAATCAAATTACATATTCGTACATACATACTATATGGGTAACATAGAGTAAAATACAATTTTGCATGACGATGGGCAAACTAAGAACATAAATTTTCAATTAGACTCATATAGGTATTGTATGTGAAACAGTGAGACATTCTATATGATGTTCCCATTGTGCCGTAAAACATTTTAGGATTTTCAGAACTTTAATATTTCAATACTTTCTATATTGGTATATTATACCACCTACATATATGAGCGTGAGACAAGGATATCATAAATAAGATTGAATGCCGACAACATACCAAAATGGGTTATTCATTCTTTTTGACTTCATAACATTGTGTATTGTACCTACAACGTATATAAATAAATACGTACAGGGATTGGTCGAATCTGGTTCTGGCGTCCTATGTAAATTTTTCATTTGTTTATTGCACTCCTTCTCTGCGGAGTTTGAGGAATATATAAAAAAAATGAAAATTTCATCATCATTTATAGCAAATTCGTCCATACAACTAAACAAAAAACGGTTCATTGCATCATAAGAACTTTTAATGGATAGACAGACGTTCCTCGTATAATGCGGTTTTGAGATTGTGGATGTCCCTTATACAACGTTGTTGCAGTTTCTGCGGTCTTTCCAAATATTGGTTTCATCACTTAAAATATTCTTTAAAATACAAGGGGTAAGGAACGAATACATTTGTGTCGGGGTAGTATTCGCAGTTCAATTTTTTTTTTTAATTTCTTAATAGGAACTTTTTTTGTTATAATTTTTATTAGATTTGGAACGTAACCTTACTTTTTCTATAGCTTCCTTGTCTCGTATTTGTCTAGATTTGTATAACGCGGTATTTTTGTGGAACGTAATTTTTGCGTCATACGAAGGACGCATGTATCTAATTATTTATGCATAAGGATTAAGGAGAGTTTTGAGCCACGTACGTAAATTCATGTAAGAGATATATATATAATATACACTTATACTTATGTTGTGAATAGGGAATCCAATATCGGGATACCGGTAACACAGTGGTGCCCACTATGAAGCATTTTCATCAATTGTCGCCATTTTGTATTTTGCAACATATGTATATATTAGTAAGTAAAAATGTCGGTATACTGGGAAAAAGTTTTAACCTGTTGAGTAACACGATCATTTTTGAAAATCCTTTCTGTGGTGGCACGAACTTTCACATAATAATTTTTAATCGTCGAATATATCCGTTATTGCCACAATCTAAGTAAAATGCATTTGACGAATACATACAACATACGTCAAAACCACTTAAGGAGTTAAAATTAATTTCCAATTTTGTTTCACATAACGCTATTTATTTGTATTTACACTTATTTTGGGCCTTTTTAATTGGTTTGCCAAACCGAATGGTTTCGGAAGTGATCGGACGTCATTTTTTTTGGAATTTTAGGCACTTTGAAATCATATTTATATTGAAATTGAAATAATAACCAATAAGTAATATGAATAATTTTGCAATAAAGTGTAATTCAAATAATTTCTTTGAATACCGGTTTTAATACCGGTATCCCGGTATTATAATTTTATAATACCGAAATACCGGTATTGATTTTTCGTCTGGTATTGGATTCTCTAGTTGTAAATGACTGAGATGGGTGAATGTTTGGACATTTATAGTTTATGGTGACGTGATGCGCGTTGGACATGCATCTATTATAATAATTTGCAATTTGGAAATACATTAAATTATGCTGAAGTGCATATTTACAACTTTTTAATTTCCATATTTTGTGGTAAATTGTAAGTACCTACCAGAAATTCTAATTTGTTGAACGCCTACTGTAGTTATACATATATGTACATACATATATTTATATACGATACATATACATATGTAAGTACATTGTATGTATAGTTTTAATATATCTCATCAACTTGAAATATTATAAGTTTATTGTCAGTGGTACTTTCGACACCGTAATATTTCAGACTAATTTATTAAAATTATATTGTTATGTATGTAATCATACAATAAGAGGTAGGATTTACGTAAATAATTCTCATAAGTATGTACATTGTTCCATATTATACAATACTACTTTATACCACAATACCCTTCAATAGGAACTTTGTACATCGACACAACAGAATGTTCATTTGGTACAAACAAGTGGATGCTTGTAACATGCAAATGGAAAATGTTTATGTGAAATTCAAAGTATATAAACGGAGTACCTACTACCTATGTACTACATACTATAGAATACTGCTATTATATCTTCCGCACAGTCTAAGAATTATATTCATATTTACATGATAATTATTTTGAAATAGATAATTTAAAGAAACTTTCCTTTTAAGCACGCTCTTGAAATAAATTCTCGTAGGTTCAACATTCTAATAAAACTCTAGAAGCCTATTATGTATTTGTATGTATACCCGGTGGGTGTTTGCGGTATTCGTTGTTAATTCAATTAAAATGCAGACGGCGAGCGTTAATAATATTTAGAAAAATCAGCAAGGGAGTGTTAATTTGTTTGGGTAATAATAATTAGATGCTAATAAAAATGTTTTCGATTCGATAACACAATAATACATGTAATATATATACACCAAAACGTATCAAAGTAATTTTGTGGTTTTTACGTTTCATGTAGGTTGAGGGTGATGTATTCGAAAGGATTGTGTTTCAAAACATATTTTTAATTAAAGATTATTATGGATAGTATCCCTAATATTATTATCACAAATTCCTAGCAGTGATTTGTGTTTTCTCTACTCGGAATAAATTTCAAATGAATCTAATGAATCTTTATATGTAGATTACATTATAAATTATTCTTTATAAAATGTCGCATAGGTTTATCTAATTGCTAGAAATTGTTGTACTTCAAGATTAAGGATTAATAAAAAAAATAGGCGTGGTCATTTCATTTTTAATGCCATTTTTGTTAAATACATATATTGTGGTTTCATAAACAAGACTAAGCAATGAACGAACAATGAATTAAGGTCTATTTACCCTTCCACTTTATGTAACCTTCATAATTGAAGAACTTTAATCTCCAATAAAAAAGTTTGATTTGTGTACAATTTATATGTCTGAATGGATACACAAACATATCAGGTAACTAATTGCATGTACATAATGTACTATAAATGTACACAATCGATATTGCTTCGTTTATTTACCATTTATAATAAGTACAAATTCTTGATCATATATCAAAAAGCTTTTCATTAAAAGACCGATTATTAGCTATAGTACATGTATTTCCATGTATTTTTCATTTTACTAAAAATGCAATAAAAAAAAAGAGGCGAAACCTTTCTCCCAACAAAGGATGTCAAAGAATGACTGGTACGACGTACATTGCACAATGATTTATCAAAAGAGCCAGTATTTATTTGTTCTTTTTGATGATGCATTGCGTTTTGAGAATGAATAAAACCGAATAAAAAAAAGTTTTTCTTTTAAAAATTTTCTGTTTTGTTGGTTTTTAGTTTATTCGAATGAAAATTCAATTCATCTACAATAGAAATCCAATTAAATTAATGTTCGTTCTATATGATGAATAACTCAACTTTAATAAGCTTATAATTTTTATTAGCTATGTATTGCATATACATTAAGAATTAATTAGGGACTCAATTGTGAATGAAGTAAAATATTTTAATATGGAATTTATGGAATCATAAAAAGGCTTGAATGAGCTGGAAGATATTTTTGTCTGCTGACAGGTATACAGAAAACACATAAGCAACATTCTATTAATTCTAAGTCGCTTAAAGAATATTCAAAGTGCCTAGCTAAATTTTGCTCACATCTATGAATATAATCATTAAACTTACATTGATACTCTGGTGGACGTTATTTTTGATAAAATAATGCCTTTATATATATGCACTAGTAATTAGCGAAGCTAATGTATTGTATTACAAGTCCGTAATTACACAAATTATCTGGGCAAGGTTAAAATAGTTCCAAGACTCACTGCAGAAACATATGAAAACACATGCCGGAAATGTTCAAAAACGTGTTTCCAACAAAATGCCAAAGATTGATTCTATAGGGAAAATATTTCGAAAATCAGAAGAAAAATGTTTCCGCACAGAATATCTAAAAATGTTCGCACCTGATCGAAATGGAAATATTTCGTTATATTCAGATTTCTTACGAAAACTTTATGGGAATAAATTGTTTGCAGGGCGATGATCTTAAAGTAATTAAATTAAGGAAGAAAAAAATCCAGTGAAAAGGTGAAAGCAAAGGAGGAAACGACAGAACTATTTATGTCCTATTTATATTCTTTCAGACACGAAGCGGAGGGGGTTTTATTTATTGAAAAAAAACAAGAGCTTTAATCACATTTGAAATAATCCTCCTTATATTTTATCTTAAGTTAGTTACAATGTGGGCGTAAAATTGTTGTTCTCAACTTTTCTAACAAAGATGGGAAATATACATTTCAGCCGTAAAATGGAAATTTTCTTAATTTTTTTTTTCATTTATTCTGCACAATTATTTAAAACTAATCTATAGGGAAGAACAAATCTATAGTTAAGCTGTGTTAACTTTCCATACAATGGTGAAGATTCACTTTTAAGTCTATCCACTGGAGATATTAAAAATGAATTAGAAATAATAAATTACTCGCCACAGATTCAGATATTTTTTTTTAAAAAAACTGTGGGTCTACCACCATTAACGCTAGCAATCTTTCAATAAACGCTTCGCCTAGTAAATGTACCGTGATTGTCAATTGCTGCGATCAAAAATTGTTGTACTATGTTGTTTAAAAAAACAGGTACAAGAAGTGCATTTACTGTCATTATGGTCATTATTTTTTTTAAATATTTTTTTATAATAAATATGGATTCTATTGCGGATTTTTTTGGACTTTAGGAAGTTATATCATGTGTCTAAAAAGGCAATCTCTTATATTCTTGGCAAAAAATCGAAATATATAAACACTTGAACAACCACAAATTTCATAACAATAAATGAACGCGGCGACAAAAACAGTAGGTATGATATTTTACTAAGAGCGATCGTTCAATGATCGCTTATCAAAACTGGCAGTACCAAAATCATATAAGCGATCATTAAATGATCACTACCGTTAACCGGGGTAGAACCACCTGATTTATAAAAAAATTTATTTTAAAGATAATTTCTAAATTTTAGTAGAAATGGAAGATATTCTTTTTCAATCAATTTTTTGAAAAATTCAATTACGTATATATTTACATATTAAAAACTAATATATCTACCTATGTACATACATTTTAATATATAGATATTTGTACATATTTTCTTTTCGGTTTGTAAACAAAACCCAACAAAATAAAATTAAATAAAGAGGTAATATTCAATATCAAAAAGTCAGCAGTGGGTAGCGCGTTTTTTTTTTTTTTCATTTATATGTCAGAAACATCTGATATTTGTTTCGGTTTAACACGCACAATTTTTGTTTGAAAATTTCAATATATAATGCAAAATAAATTCCTACATAAAATATATATATATATATGTATTGCTATGTATGTATGTACGTATATGTATATATATTTTTTTTTTGGTGCAGAAAATCCTTCTAAATGCGAATTGCTTATCACATTGCGATTTTCACTCTTGACATTTAAAGAAGAAAAAAAAAAGTCCGGCGCAATAAAACATCCGTTCTATTGAGTTCGCAATTAAATAGGGCTTATCAAGGTTTCTTTTTGTAACTTACATTTTTGTGGTAAACAATTTATCAACTCGTTTAAAAATTCTATTACACAAACACATTCATACATATGTACATATATATCTACAGTATAGTGTACACACATCTATATGTATGTGTATACTGTATATATACAACAATACACATATACGTATATAGGACAATGCTCTGAAAACAAGAATTTTGCTTCGTCACTACTTAGAAAATCCATGCTGCTATTTCTAAATTTCAATATCTATAATGTCATTAATCATTTTCTGATTTATTGAAGTTTATTGCTTTCGTTAGAGTTTCCCTGATAATTTATAGACAAAAAAAAATTGCGAAAGTTCTTAAGGTGAGTTCATTTAATGGTTTGTTTGTTCCGTTTTCATCGATATACGAAAAAAAAAAGATTCAATAAATGGGAAGTTGGGTATTATACATATATAGGGAGGGTTTCATATTGCGGAGTTTTTTTTTTTTTGTTGTAATTATTAAGAAATTCGAGTAATTTAATTTTATGGGAACATTTGCATTTGACATAAAATTAATAAATAATAATGACTAACGATTATTACATAACAGGTTTATGTCACGGTGAACATGAAATTATATGTCAAAAAATCTTTTTTGAACATACCGGTACCATGAAAGTGGATTTTGGAAATAAATTTTATATTTCTTGTTTCAAAATGATCACAGTAATTGGAATTTTAAAAATTCATTATCCAAAAATATGTGCTTGTCATGTTTGGTAATGAAATGTAAAAATGTTGAATTTGAAATTAAGTTGGTATAATTCATGATTTCGTTATTCCGTTCATTCATATAGGGCAGGAGATGTTCTTGGCTGTTATTGCCTAGCTGAAAATGTAGGGTATTTTTGGGCTTACTGATGAACAAATCATTTAGACTGGAATTATTAGTCATTATTTTAGTTAGAACTATTTTTGAAAAAAAAAACATTCTAAATTCGAGATTTTTAATCTTTTTTTTATATAGAGAAATGAGTATGAAATCATGCTAATTAGTCAAAACAATATTAAAGCGGTGTCAAGATGTTCAGAGCGGTTAAACACATCACAGTTCACTTTTTGGTCTGCTGAATTTTAAATGGAAGGCAACATTTATGTAAAATTTAAGATATTGCAACTTAACGGTTGCTGACTCCGCTCCATAGATGTCCTAATAAACTTTTTGGGAGGGGAAAAAAAGGAATAAATTGTTTGTGAAACTTTTTTTTTATGACAAACTGAATCTAAATGCTGTATATTCACATTTTATCCTTGATACATTGTTTAGAATATGTATGAAAAAAAAAATAAATAATTTTATCGAAATCGTCGTACTCACTTTTCTATAGCGGTAAAGCCTATCAGAAAACAGATTTATTTCTTTCGTGTCTTACACCACATATATATAATCCCTAGTACATAATCTAGAGACCTTATACATACACTCTCGTATCACATTGGTTGTTTCCATTATGTCAGATCTAAAGTATGTAATCCTATCACAGAAATATTATTCATACATGTTTGCATGAAACAAATTTATTTCGCCCGATAAATCTCATTTTTCTTCAGTCAGTTTTTCTTTAAAGCCGATTGTATTATCGTCATAGGAAAAATGTCAGAAAATTATATTGTACATAGTTCTTTACCTGACTAATGTTAAAGATGTTAGAATATATATGGAGCGTGCTGTGCAAGCGTGCGGATAATCTTAAGCTCGTCCGCTATTTTGTATATAATAGCGCACGAAATGTTTAATGTTAGCAACACACAATAAAGAAATTATAGGTTTTAATTTCTTAATTGCAATTTGGAAGAAGAATACTAATGGAACGTAATTATTCGCTTTAAACTTTTTCTATTATGTATACACTGTACACTGTACACAGGTAGTACCTAATAATGATCTTAATCATTTTGAGCCTAGAGATTAAATAATTAACTTATCAATAATGACACTTGACAAAGTAGACAAAAATGATGATAAATCAGTTTAACTGTTTTAAGTTGGTCTGCCACTACTGCCGAATGGCTCAGATGATGGGGTCGCTGCATTTGGATGGAAGGGTCCCGCATTCAACATCTACTGGGGTTAATAATGAAGTCTTTTTCTCTGGTATGTTGATTTAAATCTGAAGCCGGGTGGTTAGATTGCACTTAAGAACTGTCTAAATCTAAATTATGACATTATCTAAAAAATGGCGGTGAAATAGCGAGAAATTTGTAAGGTTTCCGTAAAAAAGAACACCTCAAGTGCTGCATTTTACCACATGTCATGTCAATTAAGATAAATGTATAAAAAAGCGAGATGTCTATGGAGGTCTGAGTATTTTCGGGCGCCTGCCCTTTCTGCTCTCTCACACTAACTAACTGCCGAAGGGTAGATTATTATTACTGTTTGTTATATACATATGTGTAATTATTCTACTCCTCCTCTTTGTTTTAAAGTTTATATAGCTTTCCTAATTTAATATTCAAATTGCACAAAGACAAATAGATTTATTGAAAATATAAGAATGTACCAAATATGTACGGCATATTCAGCTAATATTTTGAAATTTATATTACATATATTTGTATCTAAAAAAAAAATAAATTTATGTGGAATATAATACATAAATAAAACCATTGCCTATATTTGCACACGAATTCAATATGTTTGTAAATTTGATGTATTTCACTCACGTCTAACACAGTATCGCGTAAAATGCATACATACCCTAAATTTATTCGATATGGTTATAGTGTGGTAGTATATATATATACCTATATGTACAATATGTACATATATATGTATAACTGTATCTTTTATATTACAGTGTGGTAATATGATTTCGTTGGTTCACTTTATATAAACTACAAAAGCTTGGCATATAGTTTTTAATGCATACGGTTATGTAGATATCTAAGTAAATGTATTTCGGTTTTCGGCTTAAAACTTACTGGCAAGGAGAATTACATAGTATGTGAGAAGACGAACAATAAAAGGTGTTTAACATACTTAAGTGAATTAAATTTCACGATAGTACACACCTCTCTAACAAACTATGTATATATGTAGGCCATCACATGACATAATGAGAGCTGCGCAAAATCATAGGATTATAACCAGTGCTTCCGAAAATACTCTGATAGTAAGAACCACCGTACCTACTACTTTCCAAAGCAAAATATCTACTACCTTTTTGTAGTTTTTATTTTATTACATATTTACTGATATTTTACTTCAAAAAGTTGGCTTATTTATAAATTGGTAATGTAAAATGTAATGCCGCAACTAAACTATATTTTTTGTGTGGCAAATAAAAAATCTTTCTCTTTCTGTTTTTCTACAATTTATATTTTCCCTTTATTTTTTGCCATTTAAAATAATCACCAACAGTGGTACGAACATGAGAGTAGTAGAAATGGTTTAAATCTTTAAATGCAGTATTACAGGGTGGCCTCTGTACTTTTCTATAATATACAATAATTTATATATGAAAGCAGCCGCTTGAAAGCGTTTTTGTTCCGCCCTGTGGAAAACATTGTGTCATTTCTGTTTATTTTCTCTCGCGATATAAAATGTAAACAATCTTCCATTCTTCTTCTTCTACCATTCAATGAAAGAAAACAAAATTTTCCGACTCTCGTTAAATTCTCCCTCATGGATGATACAGCGTATTTTCAGTAAGATTTTGCCATGATAAAATAATATAGTTTAGAAGAGGCATAAACCATCCTCACGTCCATAGCTTTTTCTTAGCTCTCAGCTGTTAAAAATAGAGGTCTTCTGTAGGACAACTTACTTGATAAATTGTGATTTGCTTTCTAGCTTTCAGCCGTTTTTGTAAATTTTGGTTTTTTCTCCTTTTTTCTATTATATTTAAAAGAAATCATTTTTGTCATTTTTTAAAATTTCAGTAAAAAGTTTTGTTAGCTTTGTATGCATGTTCGTCTTATCTTATTAATAGAATTTTATTATAAAATCTAATATAAAAAATCTTTAAACCGGTCTGTTACATCAACTCATCATAAAAACAATTTATTAATAGTTTTATTCAACTAAAATGGAAATTGATATTTGCATTCAACAAAATCGATTTTGTTAATGGGATAAAAATATTTATTAGCTAAGATTTAATACAAATTTGATCTTATTAGTGTCAATGTTTTTTTTTTATAAATTTGTAAATATGTCGTAGTCAGAAACTAATTATAGCGGGGTTCTTGAGCAGTTTTTACTTCATACAAGATTCTGGAAAATTAATTTTAATGTTAAACAAAAACAAAATTTCATTATATTCTCGCTACTGCATCTATACATAAATAAATATGCCGGAATAGTTTTCCAAGAACAATGGCAACAACAAAACAAAATTAATTATATAAAAATGAACATAATACAATATGCCTAAGCAACAAAAAGAATTTTTTTGCTCTCAATCGTCCTTGCTAAAGTAAAACATAAAAGCTAAAGTGAAAAACTCCAAAAGAATCAAGTGACATATATAAAATGACATGAGCAAATTGTGTGAGAATTTCGTTTATTTCATAAGAAAAGTGGATATACATATATATGTATATATACAGGTGTAGTCTATATATATAAAATTAAAAAAAAAAAAAAAGAGAAAAGAAAAAAGAAAAACCTTTAACGCCATTATAATATACAACAATAGTGTAACCATATTTCGAGGAAAATACCTGCAGCAGAAAACATTTTGTGCTTCAGCGCTGCAACGTTTTTCAATCCGGACCGTTGTATGTCTCGTGCATGATAGTGCAAAGCTGTAATATGTGGCTCCCAAGAGTCATGGATTTACGTTTCCCAATACTCTGGTTGCTGATAGCTGCAGGTAAATTGCATAGCATTAAGAAAAATAATTCAAAATTAAATTGCCTTTGTTTTTAATGTGATTTATTCCAACTATAGGAACATTTTTATTTAAAATCTAAGTTATATCTATAATGAAATGATACTACATTTTTAGTTATTAAAGAATTTTTGGACACCGGAAAATACCTACATACATATATATGTACGTACAATCGTACATACTGTGGTGTTCACAAAAATAGTAGTATTGCATATATTGTATGAAAAAGTCAAAAAATTAGGAATTTCTTTAGATATGGAAGGGCAAAATTGACAGTTGGATGAGTTCCGGATGGGTGTTCAATTTTTCAATTTTCGTTCCTAACCCAAGTAGTGTTAACGACGTGATTTTTAATAAAACAATACCTATCAAGGATGCATGATCATCAGACATTTGACAGTTAATGTTACGTTTAATCTCATTTGTATGATTTAATAATTCTTTGGTGAGCTATGGTTAAATTGCTCGTCAGGTTCTCGCTTTTTGTGACGATCCTTTCACCATATTTCGTGCTGGCACACGAATAGAACCATTTTGAGCATTACAGCCTGGAGATGAGTTAAAAATTTTTCTGTAAAATTTAAATTGTTTACCTGGATATCGAACTTAAGCCCAAGTACCCCGATTTTTGGTATAGCATTTTGCTCAGCTATTACATATGTACATAAACGAGTACCAAAAATGTTAATATAACCTGCACAAGTATTTGTCCGCACATAAAAACATATGAGTAATATAGGTAGATAAATACATATAAGTATCTCGATTCTCGACATCATTTTATAGAATCGTTCAATCATCATTTTTATGCGTATACATATTTTTCATGCCATTAGAAAGGAAATATGAAAATAGTATGTAATTTCTCTATATACCTACATATATACATATCTACATACATACAAACATACATACTTTATGCATATGTTTTGATGTTCAAATATTCATCTTAACGTCAGCAAGTATATTTATTTCCTCGAATTTTCTCTACCCTTGAGAGTACATACATACCTACTATTGATTGTACATATACATATATATATATAAATACACATACACATAAATATTCTATATTCGACATATTTTATTTATCTACTTTAGGATTTTGTTTATATGTTTCCATTTTATTATTATTTATACATTTTATGTTAAATTCTTCTATGAAAATGGAGGTATGTTCAGTCTGATAACAAACCAATTTCATATTATACATATTTTTTCAGGGATTTCTCAATAATAAGAATAAGTCATGTGTTTTATTGGTTTCATTTAATACCGGAGTTTGAGGTACATTTTTTATTTGGTATTAGGTAAATACCTATGTACATATATTAGGTAAATACCTACGTACATTTATTTCCTTTTTATTAAATTCTTTTTTGATGTTTTATTTATTGGTTAATTCTTTTTTTGTTGTTGTTAATTTTACTTCAAGCGAGTCACTCAAAGTATAAGTACATTATACTAAGGTTTCTCTAAGTCCTGCGAATCGAAAAGACATTTTCTCAGGCATGTATAGTAATGTATAAATAGGCTGTACATCCGGGGAGGAATATTCCTCCTTTTTTATTTCATTCCTCCTTTCCTCCTTTGGAGAAGAAATTCCTCCTTTTTTAAATAAATAATAAATTCAATAAATGTGATTTTAAATTTGTGCGCAAAAATGTTTAAAGGTCTATTCTTAGAATAACGTTTAAAAATTGAATTCCTCCTTTCCGTCGAAAATTTCCTTTTTTGAAAATTTTTTCCTCGCTCTCAACCAAAGCTGCTGTACAGCCTATATATAAAGCATATAAAAATATGTCAAATAATTGTATGTGCTATAAAAATTCATGTGTTTTACTTGTTGGGATGAATTAAACAAAAATGGAAATGGATTTATAATGGCGAACCTTATTAACAATGCTGTTTGGTTGGATAAATAAAAATTTTTTTTTCTATAAATATAAACCTGCATAAAATGTAACTATGTATTTGTGGGAGAGCATGACACCAAAGCCATACGACAATATTGTGTTAACTATGCCCTCATACAGTTTAGCTCAGTAACGGTTCGACCTTCTTGAAGATGGTCAGTATTTCTCTAGACGCAGCTTTTCCTATCTCCATATTGAGGAGGTAAGTTATTACAGCTACAGACTGGTTAAATCCGGGTTAAATTATCATATTACCGTAAGTTGTGTCGAAACAGGGTTGATTCGACTTCTCGACTCCTCTACCTCTATATTTTTCTTACTGGGTTGAGTTGAAATGGTGCCACGTTTACATGCAGAATTGAAACCTGGTTCAATCCGAGTTAAATTATCATATTACCGCGACTCGAGTCGAAATCGAAACAGTATTGACTCGATTTCTCCACTCCCCTACTTTTCTAACTGGGTTGAGTTGGAATGGTGTTATATAAACGCGAGTTGAATTTCAACCTTGTTTCAACTCGATCTTTCAACTCTGCATGTAAACGTGGTATTTATTAAGGAATTATAATTTGGCGAATATTTACAAAAGAGATGTAAAAATAAAATTATAAAATGGCCGAAGCACAATCGGTCAGTTGTTGAATAGTGATCAGTATGAGACAGCGAAGTATCAAAAATAGATTAGGCATTTACGTTAAAGGTCAAACAGGTGAATTCGAATAGGGCGGGTAAGAGTTACAAATTAAATATTATACCAATATAACAATCTGCATGGCTGTGTGTATTTGTGTGTGCCTGTGTTAATATTCATTTATTCAACTTAAAAAATACATTACATCAAATAAATATAATTTATATTTCTGATTAAACATCATGAATTTAAAATGTCATTTTTACTTCAAAATAAAAAAAAAAAAAAAACAAAATAAAAAAATTTGTATTACAGCTCCCATTATCCGTAATCAGAACAAAATATACAATTTCCAACGCTATTTATATTTATACACAGAGTTCTATTCGCGTGTATAGCCATTTAATTCAATTAATCTGTGCACAAAAATTACTGTGGGGGGTTTGTACTGGAAATGTTCACGTAAAGACTAAAGCGTAACTACCAAAAATCGGTGTGCCCAGAATTTTATATCAAGGACAATTTTTCAAGCTGGCTCATAGCTTCAATATACATAAAATAGATAGACACCAAATTCATTACATAGAACGTGCGCTGCCTGTGAATTGTTAATAAAATACATTTTTTTTCAATAACTTTACTGTTCATTGAATTTAAAACACGTAAAATACCCCTTTTTCAAATGGAGAAAAAAAAATAATTTTCCCTTTTTTTAGATAAAAATTGGCTAAAACAGGGATTTTGGAATTTTTATTAGAACGAGACACTGACTTGAATACCTGAGAGTTTCGATTAGTTTTCTTTGAAAATGATGTGGATAAGAATAATAATCCATTCTTCCGGAATAAATCGACAAAAATAAATTACAGATATAAACATTAGTATAGTTTGGGATCAATGACTTATATTTTGGGTTGTAATAAATAATAATTTTTATTGATTTAATCATCAATTTCATTTGGGTATCTTGGGGAGTTCTAACAAATTTCTCCAAATGGGATAAGTTAGGGATTAAAGGGTCGAAGGAAATGGAAATATCGTAACAGATTAATTGGTTGATTATTAGGGCCATTAAAATTAAAGAATATACACAGTATCTAATGTGGTTAGAAATTGATTCTAATGACGTTTCATAGCAAAAAAAATCCCAGACCATTTTGTAGAGTTTCTCACTCTTGCCAAATTGTCAAACAATGACCGATCGGCCCAGAGTCTTTAAGCATCCCAAAAATTAAAACTGCATTAAGACAAAACTAGAACGGGAAGACTCCTAGAGTCGATAACATTCCTTCGGAACTTCTTAAAGTAAACTTAGAAATGCTTTTTTTATATATTAAGATTATATTGTATTGTTCTAATTGGATTGGATAATTATAGGTTAAGTGATTATATTGTACGTAGAACTATCTGGACCGTCTGAGCATTTACTATGTGACTGCGTAATGCGCATTCTAACTATCCTAAGGTTCATTGATCTTCTGGAATGGTATTGATCTTCTGGAACGCGAGGGGTATGTCACAACGGGAGGGTATGTCAGAACACGAGGGTATATCAGAACGCGAGAGTATGTGATAACGCGAGGGATCTATAATGGACCTATCTATGGAGGCCTAAGGAATTTCATGCCCTCTAGGGCGCCCGTCCTCTACTCACACTAGTTAACTAATTACACTCAAGTATGTTTTTTTTGCGGTGAATAGGGACCTCATAAAAAAATTGCATACAAAATTAATAGAAGAGAGCACAACAAACAAACAAACAAACAAATAAAGCTCATTAAATCATTTTTTGTTAATAAAACTTTCATTTCAGTTCTGATTCAAGTCATATTAACGAAGGGTTTAATATGAGTTTTATGTAATTCTCGCTTACACATTATTCGTTTTTTTTCTTTCTATTTTTGAATGAAAAAAATCTTGGAGCCGTCATCATAAACAACGCGTACCTTTTGTATACATATGTATGTATAGTATATGCAGAAAGAAGTATTGTATATGTATATATACTCGTATAAACTCTTTATTTAATTTTGTTGCCTTCAAAAACAGCACCAGAAACAAAAACAAAAACAAAAAGTGTAGCGTTGAAAGGGCCACATTAATGTTACGTTTAATGTGTATAATTTAGTTTTACTTTGAACTTAAAGTATAAGAAAAAAAATGTTGAAAACAAAAGAAAACAAACTTACATTAAAAAAAAAAAAAATATGGAAGAGGGTGAGGTCACAATAGCCCAGAACATGGATAATCCAACTTGATTAAAAGACATAAAACATGGCAATTGTTTAAAGTTTCTCTTTTATATTTTCTAATTAAATAATTATCGATAAACATCACGTTTCAGATTTAAAGCTTTCCAAGTTTGTTATGTTGGGCAAAATTAGGAATGCCTTATAATTTCTGATGTTATGCCTTGACTGTGTTATATGTATGATTTTCGCTAAACCTTTTTTTTGTATGTGTTGTTTTCGTTCTCTATTTTCTGAGTGACAGATGTTTCATATAGTATTAGGGTAACTTTTCATGGAAATTGACAAAAAAAAAAAAACTTGACTGGTCACTGGCGAAATGGTATTTTCCGTCAGAAGATATATTTTCTTATTTCCTTTTCCGGTTAAGTGAATCAAAGTGAATTAAGGCAATTGATTCAATTTCTGTTTTGATAAACCACATTTAACATGAGAGATGTGTTCGTTTATAGCATACAGTTTTGTCTAGAAATAATAAGAGACAATAATGTAGGTAGATAAGTATTTTCTGTATATATATCAACTTAATGACTATTACTCTTACAATATTAATAAAATTGCCGAAGGAAGATGTAATAAAAACCAGTAAAGAAAGATTTTTGTTGTATGGTGAAGTTAAATCAATATCAGAAAAATGCGTTAAGAAATTAATTTGGGGAAATTTTATCAAAAAGTTAGGAATATGTATGATGATTACATATTTAAATATAAAAATTATTGATGAGGAAATTTTATCTAGGAATAGTCTCCTCCACACATACATAAGTCCTTGATATCTTAATCTTATTAAGTCATATGTATAAACAAGGGCTTAGGAAATGGCATTATTCAAGGTTCTAAACTAGGTCAATTTTTTTTTTTACTTTTATATTAATGATTTGTCCTCTCTAATTAATTTTAGACAAAATGTATACGCAAATGACTCTTTTGTGACCTATGAACAAAAAACAATGCTGAATTGCTGAGTATAGGCGATTGACTTTTGATGAATACCGTAATTAAATACACATACACAATTAATTTGCCAATTTTTAGAGGATACATACCTCATAATTAGGAAATAATTTTGAGCTTCTCTCTGAATAAATTTCAAAATTTCATTTTTTTGAATTTGAAATGCTTATTTTACAATAAAAAGTAACCCATTTAGGAGAAGATGTATTTAGATCTCCAATTAGTTTTGTCTTTTTTTAAAAAATATAAACGACCTTAAATCATTAATAAGCTGACGCACTGACCAGTAAGTAACATTAAAAAAAATTACAAGACAAAGAGAGATCGTTATTATGTATACGGTATTAGAAATAGTCTATAGTCGCTAGAAAGTATGGAACGATTTTTGTATTATATTATTAGGATGGGCGATAGTACACCTACCTATTAATAATGTGACCAAAATATATAATTACATTTATTGGTGCGACAAATATAGCTATAATCAACCACAACAAATTTACAAACCATATCCATTCCAATAGGATAGAAGTAATGAATTTATTTGTTAATGCTTCGCTTAATATATTATTTAATACAATTTCGATAACCATAAAATTAATACATCTAATAGTGTATAGGGGAGATGAGGTGAGATTGGGTCGATTTTCAATATTTAAACTATAATTTTATTCAAACGTCCACACATAAAAGATTTTTATTGTTCCATACTAGCTGTTTGATGCTTGTTGATTATTGTCAATTATTTCAGTCATGAATTTATGACTGGTTTTTGTAACGTAACTTGAGGGAAAAACATAACAAAAATCATAAATTTAATGTTAATATAGAATTTAAAATATGTAACTATGTACATCAATATATGTAGTGCGTTCCATCTATTAATGTACGTACAATCGTGCATACAATGCATATTATACTTACATACATTATATGTGCATACATCCTACAGTTCTACTACATAATCGAGTAAATAACATACATATACATTATAGGCATACAACACATATGTACATTATCTACATACATATATCTCAAAATTCTATATTCTATAATATACGATACTTATACCTATACCAAGACGTATTATATTGTTAATAATTACTTGTCATATTTCTGTAACAATGATAATGTGATAATAGCAATGATTCTTAAACAAGATGTATTACTTTAGTTTGTTTCTCATGTAATTATCATGTCAAATTAAGACATTTATAGCATAGTTAATAGTTCATTAGTTACATAAACTACAAATATGTAACATAATCATCGTATCAGTTAATATTGTTGATGCAGCTCATTTATTATACCTGAAATGATAATAGAATTGTTTGATTATTATTTTAGTAAGATTATCTGTTAATTAGCAAATTGTTATCGACTAATATCTGGAATGATGGGAGAACAGGCACTGTGGATGTAAAATGTAGAGGAATTTATGACGTTTTATACATTTTGAAGAGATTGCAATCAATTACCTGAGCTTTACACATTAAACGCGCGCGCATTCTGTTAAAATGCTTACGTTTTTCCTTTATTCAATTATAACTAATTTAAAAACAATAATTAGCTAATTAAAAGAAAATTTTCTTTATTTTCCGTGGTATTTCTTGATTCACTATACAATATACATATATATCCCCATATAAATGTATAGATGTATGTATATAATAAGCTCTCAACGTGCCTGTGTCGCTATCCATTCCTCCCCAATTACTGTTGCTTTCTCTTGTTCCAGTATAAAACTCGAATTAGGTTAATGAATGTTCAGACATTCGTTCATTATATACATTCATACACTTTGTAGTCCTTATATATACATACATACCTATTACAAATCAAATTTTCTTAATCATGGACTTTTCCTTTTGACTTGGCCTAATCGCAATAATTAATTTGTACACAAACATTACACTGGAAAAATAATATACATATTTCGGAAATGTCACTCCCCGTTTAAACTGACAAATGGAAAATATAAATAATCAACATACTGGATGGATATTAAATAAACACGACAAAATGAAACGTTTTATACATTTTCACCCTCGATATAATAGACTTTGATATTTCCGCTTTTATTTACATAATTCTTTTGCGCGCCGTTGGCCTATGTATATAT
>JANSTT010005237.1:0-29362 GCA_026745375.1 Platyura marginata
TTTACCCTTTGTTAATTTATTGTACAGACAAAATAGACACGTACAATATTGTAAATAATAAACAAGTACTCATACGGGTATATTATAATCGGCGTAGCCAATTTTTACTTCTTTACTGGTTTATATAAATTTCATATTTTTTTAGTGAACAAATTCAGAAATATCCAAAATGGTCACTTTAGTCAAAATATATAGGAAATTAGACAGAAATAGACAAAAATAAATCTTTATTACTAACGTCGTCCCCCCAATTCCCGTTTTCGTTGTCTAGACTAGGCCATCTTTAATTTCACATCTTTCTATAGATCTAAGTGTTCTCATCCCTGTTGTGCTTTAATGTTTGTTTTTTGTTTATCAGCTTGTTTTTGAGAGTATTATTGGTCTACGTCTAACACATGTTTTATATACTCGGGTGTTTTACTTTGATTATTCATATAAGTTTGTTTCTCCAATTACATCTCTAAGGTAACCTGATACCACCGACGCTTTTCTTGCCTGTTGTCTGACTTCTATGCTTAAATCTCTACAGCTAGATATATCCACGCCCAAATATTTAAATGTACATAGCTTGTTCGATGATTTGGTAATTTGCGACTGAATTGGCTATGGTTAAAGATTTTGTCTTCGAAGAAGAAATTACCATATTATATAAACAGATGGATTCAAGACTCTTATAATTAAGCATTACCTAATAATAAGAACGATTCCACAATATTTTGACGTATATCGATGCGGTATGCGACAGTATACGTTATGAAACAATTTAAAACATCTACAATATTCATAAAAATATCAATAACTGATCCCACACAAGTCAATCCTTTACTAAACCGAGAACTATTTGATAATTCTATTAATATTACGACTAGGCGAAGTTAAAAATTACTATGATAATTGATTTTATTTAATTTCTCTAAGAGAATATGTCAGACTTGAAAAAGGAATCTGCTGCAGACTGTCGTTCCAGAAGCAGAGTTTTATAATTCCATCGGTTTTTTTTATTGCAAACAAAATTTGTCAAATTATCACTAAATCCTTTCCTCACAAGACCCGTTAAACAAAATGTGCCACAATTCGAACAAAATCTTCAGACATATTTTTGTTGAACCGGTATAAAGTTACAAATTTTCATTGGAATTAGAATAAAATCGTTTCTTTTTTCTATCAATGCTAAAATAGAAGGAAAAAAAAACTGCAATAAAGAGGCCCTTTGTTTCTTCACAAATCTTATGAACCGTCTAATATAAAAAAAAACAATCTACAAATTGAAAATAAATATTTCTGAAACAATTTTTCATCATTACCTAAACATCTTGCCAAGAATACTTAACCCAATCCAATGTCACATGTGACTCCAACAGCATAGTGTCGCCTCCGAATAAAAATGTGTGATAAAAATAGTAAAGAGAGAGAATATTATTTGAACCCGTCTTTACGTCAGTATACGATGATCCATATATGTATAGTATGAGTAATTCGGTGTAGTTCCTTAGTATAGTTCCTTAATTGTATCGTAATATACTTATATTATATATCGATGGTTATTTGATAAAAGGTCCTAACCCTCATTTTTCAAATTTTTCAGGTGCATTCATCATGTCATAACTAGAAGAGAACGTTTAAAAAGCGGAGAAAAACTATATTTTTTGGTGAAATTTAGTAAAATAATGATGCCAGATAGTATAAAATATCAAAAATTGACAGATTTAATAAATAAACGATTTTTGAAAAAATTGATGTTAGGGCCTTTTGTCAAATAACCATCGATATATTATTTCATTTATTTATCTACTTGGAGATTTTATCAATAAGAACAATTTAGTTTAGTCATTCAAATAAAATGAGCTTTCTTGCACTGAGGAGAAATCTACAAAAAAAAAATTGTTTTGCAGTTTTTTTTAAAGGCAAAAACTTTTGAAATTTTCAATGTTCTTGCTTTCCATTTGAAGATTCGATTTTCTAACTTTGTATTTTTATCTTCAACATTTTTAATCAAGAAATTTTTAAGAATAGTTGAAGTCAGTAGTCAGAAGTCAATATTTTATAAATAGGTAATTTTGAGTAATCATAGGTCATTTGTATCTATTTTAGTCATTTTTGAAAGTCTTATAAAAACATTTAAGAAGGTCCTCACAACGTCCGCATAACGTACATTTTGCCATTTCTTAACTGCATACAAATATTTACAGTAGTCACTTGACTTGAATAATTAATTTTCTCAGAATCAAATTTTAAATATTTGTTTAAATACATAAATTAAAAATTCTTGCTTACTTACTAAAAAAAAGAAAAACTTACAAAAAAGAGAATAATCAATAGACAAGATTTTAGTGACATTAGAATACTAGTGCGTTCCATTTTTAATGAAAAGGACAAAAAATATTGCGTATTAGGATAATTATTAATATACTAAAAGTATAATATTAATTCAAGAAGAAATGAACGAATATGAATGTCGCATAATGCCACAACAATACAGTACAAGTGCACACTGTTTATGTTTACTTTTAACATACATATTTGTTAAATGAGATTGTTTAATATTGCTATTTGTTTTATTTAATGTTTTAAATTAATTGAATAAATGTGTAATGTATGTTTAACCTTGTTATACCTTATCGATATCGATACCAATATTTGAAAAATCAAAGATATTTGATATTCTCATCATCATGCTACGTAGTGAACGGTAGTGATTGATATTTTAATAGATAGTACATGTTTTATCTATCTTATAAAAGATGTAACTTTTATATTGTCAATTTATTAGTATTTGTAGTAGCTATACTTAGTTTTATAGGTATCATATTAAAGACTTTATACATACTTAAGTATAAGTAGGTGCGATAACATTTTAAAAATTATGTCTAAGAGTTTTGTCATTTTTAAATTGAATTTAAAATAGATTGTTGATAACAATTTACAATTTAATATGCTCAATAAATAATCCATTTGAAATATTATTTTTAGGTATTGTTATTTAAATATCTTCAGTGGATCAAAATTGTAGCCCTATTATTTAAAAAAAAATATATAAATAAATATTGTTTTGTTATAGGATATGCATCAACAGCTGCACCCACACATTAAATAGTCTATATCAGTGATTCCCAAATGAAGGGTCGCGACCCATTTCGGGATATTGTATACTTAATACTGTATATTGTAAACTCGTCTCATCAGTAAGTGCTATTAATCTTTGCAGGCTACACTAGAAGTGAGCTTTTTTACAGCAGTTATTCTGTAGTGTAAACCATGCTTCAGAATATTAAACATTTCACATTCAAATGTTAGGTTATATGGGTGGGCCACGAAATTAATATGAATTGAAAATTGGGTCGCATGAAAAAAGGTTGGGATTCGCTGGTCTATATAAATATAAATAATCAATAGTCAATATACTATATGATCGATGATAACGATAGTTTGGAATGTAATACTTATTGAGCGGTGTAAATCAATTCATTATTTTGTAAAAGGGGCAAAGTATTTCTTTAAAAATATTTTTAACACAAACCTTGTTCGGGCGTTATTGGTAATGTTGAATTTTCAGCTGTTAATTGTGGTAACGCAGGTGATGTCCATGATAATCCTGTTCCGGCGGCTGTTGCACTCAAGCAAACTAAAATTTATAAAATAATAATTAATTAAAAGTTATATACCTAATTTTAAATTAATTAATCTTTTATTTGTACAAAAACGCTTTAACAGATAGTATCAGAGGTATGTATAAGAAGTAAGAGTTAGAAGAATGAATTCAATTCAATTATGGTTCACAATTTTATCTTTAAAGTTAAAATTGTAAAATGTGTCTTTTTTGGTTTGCTTTTCGGTTTTAAATATTTAAATAAATTCTAATTTTGTATAAATGTTACTGAAATATATCTTCAAATATAATATATAATTATACAGACACTGCCTTCTGTTGCAAATTATTTAATTAATTAATTATCAATGGATCGCAAAAAATGCCGTACAATAAATTATTTGACTTTTTTGTTTGACCATCTATTCCAATTTCAAAAATGAATGAATTACTTTTTTAGGGAAATTCAGCAAATTTTTCAAATTGCATCTCTACGATTTGCCTTAAATTTTGTATAGGGCTATGTTTTGATGTTCTTTTTTGCTTAATAGCTTAATAGTTTAATAGATAGATAAATTTTCAAAAAACTATTACGATAAAACATTAGAAAAAACTGTATACCAAACTTTAGCTAAATCGGAGAGATGAAATTTCAAAAATTTCCGAAAATTTGCTCTTTGCCATTTTGATTTTACATATCCGAAATACATTTTTGGTTTTTTGGGATCATTAATTATTTATTATAAAAAATATATATACTTACGAATAATAGTTGCAACATATTGATTGGTTTTAGATATTCTTGCTCCATGTAATGGACCATATAGCATTGGATTTGCAGCAGTCGGATCATCATCTTTTTCATTGAGGGACTAAAAAAAGAAAACAATATTTATTCAATAAACATTTGAAATATTTTGTTTAATTTATGAGAAATTCTTATTTTTAATTTTATTGTAGATGATAAACCATGCGTTTATGTCAAAATATCGTAAATTTCGTTTTTTATACAAAAAGAACTCCATCTTGGGGAGCCTAAATCTTTATTTTTGTGATAATGTGATTATGATAAATGTGACTATGTAATCTTATATAGTATATTATATAAGGTAACAAATTGCTCATGTTTTTTATTTAATCAAATTTGTTGATATACTCGTAGTAGTATTAATTAGACATAAAAATAAATAAATATCTTTTTAACCTTGGGTATAATTTCACTTTACAATTAAATTTAAAAAAATACGACAGCCATAGATGCGAAAAATCGAGTTAAATGGAAGAGGATTATTGAAGCTTTATACCCCCAAGTGATCAAAAGAAGCCGGTAACGTAAGGTTTTACGTAAAAATATAATCATTTCTTAACTTACATATCTGTGCAAATTACGTCTTATTTGATGATTATATGTGCGGTTTTTTTTTTAAATTTTGCCTTCACACACTAAAAATAAATAAGCAAAACCTCTATTTTTGGTGCTAAACATTTTTTTGAAGTAAATTATTACAAAATATAGGACCCACCATAAAAAATTAATAAAAATTCACTTTTATATAACACATCAAGTTCGTGTTTTTTTTTTCTTAATTTTATTTTAATATGGCATATTGTAATAATTAAATCGAGTCCTCACTTCGCGTTTAAATTCATCTTATTTGGATTTTATCGCGATAATAACCCCTCATGTTAGCTTTACGTTTCCCCTAACTCACCGTTAATCAAGCTTTACTTATTTAAATTTATTTATGGAATGTAAATATTTATGAAATGTAAGATCCAAAAAAAAACTCTGATTAAACTGTATAAAAATTCCACTAACACACGCACAACCGGCAAAATATCAAAAAATCAAGATTTCTGTTTACTTTATTTTATTGTATTTTAGTATTGTATTTCAAGGCAACGATAAATTCAGGTTTTTTTTTTAAATATCAATATTACAACATTATTGAACATCTTTACCGATAATAAATAAACGATAAATAGGTACAATCAGTAAGTACATAGGTAAATATTTATCGAAGAGATTTAAAAAAAAAAAGACATTACATTTAATAGATAATAAAATGAATGGAAATGATCGTAATGCGATTGCATCAATAAACAATAATGGGCTTTTTTTCTAATTTGGAGTGCATTTATTTTTTATTATTTTTTTTTAATGTACAAGTACAATTGACATTATTATTAATTATTATAGCACATCATAAATTATATTAATTTTCTAGTCTAGAGAGAGAAAGTTGTTTTTGTATAGAATAATTAAAATCAAGTCAATTGGAAATGTGATTTAAAAATGGCAATACGAATGACTTCATTATGCAGTTTTTATGTTTAAGAATTGCATTTATAATTTTAAAAATATATATTGCCTTTAGGTTAATGTCATTAAATGGATTCTATATTTTTTAATATTTTAATAGTGTAAAAAACTTTCTTCTCAATAGGTATTAAAGTAATGGTACTAACGATCAGTAAACTTGACACTAAAATTTAGGGCAACACGCCAAATACAGAATCTTTTTGCGTTGGAAAAGAATCAATTTATTTAATTTAATTATTAGTTTTGTTTATTTGAATTAATAAATTCGTAATTAAAAGTTTCAATGTTGCATTTCTATAATTCATTAAATTATCACAGAAATCACTTCACAATACGAACGAATTTAATATTAAATTACCTGCCACCATCGAGCCATGGCTTTTGTCATTTTTTCGGGATCCATTTATTTATGTGATTTAAAAAAAAAAAAATTAAAAAAAATTCAATTTAAATATTCTGCACACACAAAAAAATTGATAATTTTTACAAGTTCATAAGCAATTATATAAACATTTGTACAACAAACGTTAAATATGCACTCAATTTAAGTGAACAACCGCATATAACCGCCGAAACTATCGAAATAGCCAATTGCAATTGCAACTTACAAGTGTTGTCCTTTTGGCAAGACATCTATAATAAACAAATCTATTTAAAGTTCGTTGATTGGTTACAATAGTATTTTAAGATGTAAATATATGAATATCCCTTTATGTATAAATGCGCATACATATATACGTAAATACGTAAAAGTAAAATACAGTGGCGACTCGTGATATTTATATAGCTATAAATATATTTTGCCAATCTGTTTTCTGTATATGTTTAAAAATATCACGATTTTTAATTTCAAATGTTTTTTTTTTTTAATTTAATCGTTTTTCTTTAAAAAAACTTTAAAAAACTAAAAATTGGATAAATTGCATCAAATAAGAATTTTTAAAAATATTATTTTCAAAACCAAAATATTTTTAAAAGATACAAAAAACGTTTGGACGTTAGGAGCTCAGAAAATCCAAAAGATGTTTTTAAAAAAATTGTTTTTAAACATACCAAAAGTTATTTGTTACGAATCGCCACTGAAAATATTTCATGCTTCAATAGAATGAATTTAAAATGTCGCATTATTCTAATAGTTTGCCTCCGAAGCAACGTGACGTCCGTAATGTTTCTCATTTCGCAACGAAAAAATCATCACATTACTGTATGTGTGTGTGTGTGTGTGTAAAAAACAAATTTTAAATCAAAAACATTTTAGTTGTCTGCTGACGTAAAACAAACATCCCAATGTTTGGTTGTTGTTTAAATCAAATCAAAGTAAATAACGTTAATGTCTAAATTAAGATAATCCAAAATTAACATCACACACCCACCATACGTCACATAATATGCGAACTGGGTGCATATACCTAAGTAGTAAAATATTTTGATATCGGTGTGACATTGAAAATTATGTGGTAATTTATATGAAAAGTAATGCAGCAGCAGGTTATTGAATTATCGCATAAGTGAATTTTTTTTTTTTTTAGTCATGTAATTAATGTGAGTGACATATTGGTAGTCAGCTAAATTGCACAGTTTAATTAATTCTCAATTGATTACACATACAAATACATAGAAACGCATTATTATGCATAATTGTATGTGGAATTAATATGTATATGTATGTAGGTACCTACTTATGTAATTTGAATTTATTGTATTGTATATTTATTGTAAAATTATGGAAAACATTTTTAATTATGTTAGTTATAGGTATAGGTTAGGTATTAGGACCAAAATAAAATTAATCTTGTAGACGATTTAATGTAACATGTCACTTGAGCGAAATTCAAAACGTAGACAGAATTTCAGGTATAGGGAAATTCATGATTATGCGATTTCGACATTTTGGGAATTCTGCAAAATGGGAAACCGGCATATGGGAATTCAGGCTTATGAGTATTGGCGTAAATGTTGTCTGTGTTTTGTTATTCGCCCAATTGTCATGTCATTTAATTGAAGATTTTTAATCGAATTATATACTTACTCGTTTAGCGCAAAATGAAAAATCAAAATTGAATACATCAAAAAAAAGCATTAATTGTTCAAAATTAAGTGATGCCAAAAAAGAACGTTCTAACCGGACGCAAAATGATATTTACTATCGAAAAATAATCGAAAATTATCGAATTTAAAAAAAATAAAAGAATAGATTAATACCAATAAATAATTTTAATCAATTTTAAATAACTTAGAATTATTTTTAAATTTCAAAAACGCCTCTTCATATTAAGATTAAATTTCAATTTAATTTGACTAATGCAACGAATTTTCAAATACATACATATATTATCGCATGACAGGACACGTCAATCATTTTATTGAAAACTATAAGAGAGACTGCACACAATTTGGTAATTAAGATCTAAAACAGATTCATCTTATTTATTTTGTTATTCTTCTAACCGTAATCTTCATCTATAATATACGAATGCGTTGTTATTTATGTCTGTACCAAAATAGAAAAAAAAATGTTTTAATGCTTTGTAATAAAAACGCATTGTGTATTTCCATTTCTTGTTGGTGGAGGATTTAAACATGCTATAGAGATAGAGATATAGAGATGACATTGCTTCTGTTTCAACATAAAATTAAATTTTTGTGGATTGAATACCTATGTACTTATATTCTTTTTAATTTACATACTATTTATATGTTATACAGATCAAATCATAGAGTAATCTGGGATTTGATTTCAGGAAAAGATTTCACTTTTGTAATTATTCGAATTTCTGGTGCACTTTTGGCGCACAAATACAGTTAGAGTCAGGAGCGGATTTATTTTGTCTGCAGAACCGTAGTTTGCCTTCCTTGAATTGAAATAGTTAGGCACTCTCTAGAGTCTAGACTTGAAGAAGCAGGTAAAAATGCACACACAAAACGTTCCGAGTAAAATAATCATATGTTTACTTGACGAAGTTTTACATTTGTACATTTAATAGTTTTTAGCACCATTTGAATAATTAAGTTTTTTATACGAATTACATAATAATAATAATAATAAAAAAGCTTATACAAATTTTACTACAAAGTAGAGGTTAAAATAATAATAATAATCGGGGTTATTCTCGACAATTTAACATCAAAATATATTACTATATAATGTTAAAAAATATTCTTAGGCGGCTTACGATCATCTCAAGCGGATCCGTATAGTTTTTTTTTTAGTAACCATCACAGCAATAACAACAACATTGACATCATTACCTAACAATAATAAAAATTACGGGAATAACCCCAATTATGTATATTGTAAAAAGTTCTTCTATAGGTACTAAGATCGATTACGTATTCAGTCACGTAATTAATCAACAAATAAGATTTCATTTTTATAAGATAATTTATTGATCAATTTTCTTGTACATATATAATTGGTGCAGGTATGTTAAATTGCCATAGAAAACACGTGCAGAATTTTATCTTACTTTTTCCGTACATAATCTGAGCAAAATATAAACCAGGTCACATGCGTTCCCGAAATTAAGCAGATTTATGGTGTCTGTTTTGAGATGATCCATTTGCGGAGACATTATCTCAAAAGTAGAGATAAAAATGAAGTAAATTAACGTAACATCTTAGAAAAATTATATCAGGAACCCGCAAATCTATACCCGATGATGGATAGCAATTTATAAAATAATTATTAAACATTCACAAATCACTGAGCAAGTAATTAATAAAGAATTAATTGTTTTAATTAATTAATTACATATTTTGGTAATGTGTTAAAGAGAAGATCATTAATTTAGTATTAATTGTATATATCTAATGCTAATGCATATATGTATGTATACGAATTGTGGGAGGAAAAGTCTAGAGATAATTAGTAAAAAATATTTGCTAATATAGTCGGTACTTTTTAATCCTAATCGACTAGATTAAAGATTAAAGATTTAAATCACACACTTTTTTCGGTATGGGATTTATAACATGTGCTTTGTATAGAATTTTAAAATATACATACTCGTATATCTATAAAAAAATGGGGGAAGGGGGTTGTTGAGGAAACAAAAATCCATAAAATAACACATTTTCTAAAATTTATTCAAAATTTACATACTCAATAACGTGGATTTTATTTTTGCCTATATAAAGTACCTCTGAAATTCTTACTATTATCCGAATAATTCCGTTAATTGTATGAAATATTTTTAAGGAAAATTTTATTTGTGATCTTTTTTGCCTTATACATTTTTTTCAGTTTTCTAACAAATTATGAAAAAAATCATCAATTTATAGCAACTCAAAACTGGGTTAGCTGCAAGCCTACTTAATGTTAAATTCTTAGAAAATATGAATAACTAGTTGTATATATATTAGAGATTTTCTCGGTATTTTCTTTAAAAAAAACAAAATTTATTAGGTAAAAAAGATTCGCAATAAAATTTTACTTTAAATAAGATTACCTTTGTAAAAATATTTTCATGAGAATTAAAGTAAGAATTCCAGAGACACATTGTATAGGAAAAAAATAAACTCCACGCTGCGTTACTGATTCTACAGATAAGCGCAATCATGTACTCCTACTTACAGTTACTAGTGAAGATTCTGAGCGATTTTTTTTTTGATTATGCAAAGTATCTACTTCTGAGACCGATCAAATGGCTCAGTGGATTGAGTGGTTGCCTTTGGAGCGGGAGGTCCCGGGTTTAAGTCCGACTGGGGTTGAAACCAGACAAAGTTTTTCTCTGGTGTGTTGATTTGAATCTGTGGCCGGGTGGTTAGATTGCACTTAAAAAAACAGTCTAGAAATTGCATTATCACAGAATGACGGTGCTTAAAGGGGTGTTAGGTGAAATGGCGAGCATTTGTAAGGTTTCCAGAAGAAACACCTCAAGTGCTGCATTTCACACACACACAAAGAAGATGTCATTTCAATTTGATAAATGTATATATTCAGTGGTATCAAAACGGCACAATTGTGCTAATTGGTAGATCAAGATAGATCTCGCCACAAAGAAGAAGATCTACTTCTGAATATACATAGTTAATTCAAAATATAAGTCATTCTATTTTATAATTTATTTCCAAACTTTTTTGGCTTATACATTTTTTTTTGTATTATATGAAAATCATGAGAAAATCGTCAAAAACCACCCCTTAAAACCAGAGGGGCAGCGTCGTTTTTTTTTCTCTATCATTTTCCATACAAATTTCTGTAACGATCAAATTGTAACCTCTCTGGGGGTTTTTAGATTCGATTGATTACGATTGTCTCATGATTTTGTTAGAAAATTAAAAAAAAAAATTATAAAGCAAAAAAGTTTCGAAATAAATTTTCGAATAAAATTGCACACAAAAATATTTATATTACATTATAACGTTCGGCATACTACTTTCTGAGGTACTTTTCATAATACACTCAGAAATCACTCAGAATCGCCACAAAAATAAACATTTTTTAATAAACTAAGAAAAAACTGTATGTACACTGCATAAATGTGTAAATTATTCTCATCATATTTAGTACCTACACCAATGTGCACCTAATAAATAAAGACAAATTTTCAAAAGAATGCCTAAATTATTCGAACTAGAAAAAAAACTTAAATTTCGTAGATAAATATTAAAACATGAATCATTAACACTAAAAGAAGACCAGATAAATTACCTAATAAATACAATTAGCTTTTGTTTTTTGTTTTGATTTCTAATATTTAATAAGTTCTTGTTTTTATTGTAATTAACTTCGTATATTAACAATTGTTTACAAGTAGGTATTATTTATATTTAATTATTTCTTTTCAAACAAATCGAATATATAAACAAACGACATGTGGAAATTTGTTTATTTTTTATGTAAATATAAAACGAATGGCGTTAATAAAACTGTTCTTATTCGACTATATTTAGCTGCTGAGTAACATCCAAAAATTTGATAGCAAATAAAAATACCAAATGGCATTAAATTATGAAAATCAAACATTTTTATCGACGGCAATAAAAAAAATCTTCACTTTCTTATGTCTATTTTCTTAATGTGGTTGTTATTTGACAAAAATCTTGTAATTTAAAATTAAAACGAACAATAATTTTTCAAAAAATAAAAAAAACTCACTTGATTTTTATTATTATTATCCATTTTTTTTTTTTTTTTTTTTTAATTACAAAATGCTGTGTGAAATATGAAATAAATCAAATAAATTCATCGAACTTGATTTTTAAAAATAAAACTTAAATCACGCACGCGGTTGAACTACAAAACCAAACTGATTCGACTTTCCATGATACTCGACTATGATAGTACCCTACGACCATGTAATATTGAGTTATTTCACATTTTTTCTTTTTTTTTTTTTCTTTCTTGTTCGTTTTTAAGTACACCGGCCGTCTATAGGATTCTTTTCTTATGCTTATCAATAACTTAGTAATAATAAATTATGGAAGGTGCGCGCAAGCTTCTTATATTATCTCTCATATAAAGAGGCTTTCAAGTTTTCAAGAGTGAAATAACTTTATAGAGTAGAGAACTTTGTGGTTTGTGGTGTGAGACACTTTACAACATATATACATCTACATATAAAGGTACCTATTACACAGATACACACACCTGAAGCTCGTTTATTGAATTTTATTATTAATATGAAATTAGTGTCATCGATAATATTAATTAACTCCTACATGTTTCGTTAAGGTCGTTGTAATATTTAGGGTTGTCAACATCTAAATTGATTTTCTTGAATGGTCAACATTAATATTTTTTTGATGATTTCATAACGGAAGAAAAATACTAAAAATGTAGTACACACACACACAGACACAATATTCGACCCAAAATAATTTTATTTTTAAAATTCTTATCTTTAATCTACTACTAAGATTCTCGTATGTATTCTCTTAGGTCTTGGGGTGTTAAACTGTATTGGTGAATCAGTCGTTATGATTGTTGGTGGTTGTGGGAGTTTGGAATTCAAAATTTCGACGGATGGCATTTTAGGTTAATTGTCGAACTTGTACTTGACCCGGGATACTGTAGTTCTGATTTATATTGACTCAGACTATGCTACACCAAGAAGAGGAAAAGTATGAGCTTTTTATTCGCGCATTCCAATACAGTTTTATTTATGGCATTCGATGTTAGTATAGGTGTGTCATTACTTATCCTGGCCTCTTTGGTGGTCAGTTTCGGTCTCCCGAAATTGATTTGGTCAATATTAGCCGAGTATTGTATTTGTCTTTCGTTATAAAATCATCAATATTAGCCGAGAGACAGATGAAGAAGGCAAAACAATTTACCAACTCATGTTTCTCTTCTCAGGAGGGATAACCCTGGGCCTAGAATTGAACCTGGTAAATTTGTTTGAACTAATCTGGACCTATATTTTTGGGTTCATACAACCACAAGAAATTATCAAGTTTAAAGTTTTTTAATATAGGTTTAAGATACTACCCACAATACATATTTAGTAGTTACTGTAAAATTTAAATTAGTCACCATTTGTTGAAATGTCTGGTTTTTTTTTTATTCAAAGCTAATATTTTTTACTAAATAATACTGATTTTTAAATTAAACAGTCAAAATTAAAATTTACGTAAACAATAGGTAATGAAAGGTGTCTCCAAATTTCTGTTCATTCTTTTGGTCTACATCGTTTATAGTCATCATCAATTGGATTTGTATGAGATCTGTGAAATTTTCTATAATCAATTTGCAGAATTTTCGTTAGCATTAAATTTCAGCTACATAATCTTTGTAATTGGACATTCTTATATACAAGTAAGTAAAGTAGATAGTCGATGTTAAACTTATCGTTAATAAAAATTGTACGTTACTAGCTTCCGTTAACCGAGTAGTTGATCAATGTTTCCAAGGAAAGTTCCAACTCTAGTGTTCGAAACCATTAAAGATGATACGGGATTAACAAAACCACAGAAAATCGCTCTCGTTGCTGGTTTCAATATTTTGAAACCAAATTTTCAAATTCACGCCAGAAATATTAATATTTTGTGAGAATTCAATTTTCAAAAAAAAAAAAATTGCGTATTTTTCTTAAGAAGAATAAATTTTCAGGTTTTTCGAAAAATATCCAAAATATTTAAAATATTACAAAAGAAAACCGCCAGATAATAAAAGGTTACATGAGCATGCGACACAATTGTTGGATTTACTTGGTGAACTTATCGAATATGGTCTTGAAGATATTGATTTGTATAATACGATATTGCACAATTTTGTGAGAAAACATATCAGATTCGGTGTTGTTTTCGAGGACATCAAAGTAAGAAGAAAATTTGTTATAGACAAGCAAACAACAAAGCAAAGATATAATCATGGATAGTATAACACTCTTTGTTTAATGATCTTTATCTATTTAAAAAAAAACACATCGATAGAAATAGGGAGCCTATAATTTGTATGTAGTGGGTGCCTCATTTAAATATCACAAAAGTAAAATACAACCACTCAGTCCATTTTAATACTTTTTGTTTTATCACAAAACTAAAACTTCCAAAGATTTTGAAATATCGCATCTGCAATCAATTTTAAATGTTGATGTCTTACTAACCTTTTTTTAAAGTAATCAAATTGCATTTTAAACTTGTTGGTAGTTCTTGGATCAGATATTGTTTCTATTTTTTTAGTGTAATACCCACATTTGTACGTTTTCTCGCAAATCTAGTCCCAATTTTTTAAGCCATATTCAAAGTGTCACATTTCATACTATTTTAAATTGAGATTTTGGATCAGTTAGTCAACTTCCTTCACAATATATTTTTAATTTCTTAATTTTTTGTTTAATTTTCAGAATATTGTTGAAGTTTATTTGGATTATTTCAAAGATGCACTAAAACGGTACATGTCGCCGACACTTGAGGAATCTTTAGAAATATTTTTCCAAACAATTATTGACGCGTATTTGGAATAGTTAAATTTTATTGTCCTGTAAATTTGTTGTGTAATAAAAAGTAATCTTTAAAGAATAGTTTTGTTTTTTTTTTATCTTCATTAAACATTTAAATGGAAGTACCTCGAAGTTGTTGTACATATGTGAAAGAAGAGATGAGATTAAGGAAATCCAGTTGGAATATTTTGATGAAATGTTAATGCAAAATGAGAAGCTGGTTTTATTATTTATTTATTTATTGTATCGGTTCAGTATATAGGGATAGTGTTCTGGAGGAAAACAAACTGAGTTATCTGGCTATCGAAGTTATTTTGATTATAAATATCCTGTAGACATGATAAAACTGAGCTGAATGGTATAGTGGATATCAATAAAGGTACGAACACACATTTTGCGTATAGTTGACTATAATAAGCGCCATGAGAACAGTTCTGCTATTTTACTATACCTATACTTACGGTGACCATCCGTTCTGTATAATACAGTACAGTACTTTATTTGACGACTTTGTTCTGTATGATTTATTTTTCAATACAAAACATAGAAATGTTCTGTATTATAGAATGTTGTTTGGATTTGTACTGTACTGGCAATAAATAACTTAAAGTTTTTAAATATTTTAAAGAAAACAATATACCTTTTACGAACATTTAAAAAATTGTTGAATTCAGTTTATCTCTACCAGGATCAAATACTCCAACGGAAAGGGTTTTTTCTATTCTTAATAATATTTGGACAAGTGAGAAGACTATAGACAAGACAATTAAATCAATTTTAATAACAAAATATAATTATGATCTTAGTTGTTTGGAATTTAAGAATATTTAAAAGCAAACGATAGTTTAGTGAAACAAATTCATTCCTCAGAGAAATATCAAAATTAGAATAGATTATTTTTAAGCTTTTTGTTATGTTGTCACGAAGTTTGTTTTTTTAGTTTTGTCTTTATTTTAACGAAATATATACTGTTTATATACTATATATACAAACTTATTTAATTGATTTTTATTTTACATTGTTCTGTATTTTGATTTCAAAAATATCGTCACCGTACCTATACTACCTACTACAGTAAAAATTATACGCTAGTTTGCTATACCGTGTGTTCGTACCTTAACTTAACAATGGTAGAATTGTACTTTAGACAATTTCTCATACTATTTTTATAAATTTTATTCTATTATTATAAAAAAAATTTAAATTACTTAAGTGAGCAGGAATTTTTGCAACACTTTTTAAAAAAAAAAAATTATTTTTTTTAACAAAACAAAAAATGTTATTTTACAAACAAATTTATTAGATTGTGAAACCGCCACAAACAAAGTCTTGGACAAAAATGTGTGTATGTACGCAGCCATTGACAAATGACGTTTATAAAAAATTTGTTGACATTACAAATTTAGAGATTTTTTTCTGCAATTCGCATACAAATTAATTTTATATCTACAAAAATCTACATTTTAGAAATGTTTCGTCTATTTAACAAAGTAAAAATAAATTATTAAAAGTTTTAGTATTTGTCTACGTATAAATATTTATAATACAGTGGATTAATGTGCGTGTTCCTAATGCCGGAAAATGTTTAGAATCGAATCTTATATTACACCAATTATTCTTAGTCACATAGATAAATATGTAAAAGATTTTAAACCCCAAGATGCCCAAGTAAGTAATTTATTAAATGCTTTTAGTGGACAAATTTGGAATATTTCATTTCATTACTACTATTTCGTAGGTGTCATTATGGGGCGGCGAAGTGGCATTCCAAAATTTGGATGTACGATTAGATGTTCTGGAAGAAGAACTGCATTGTCCGTTTAATTTCGTTTCCGGTCATATTCATGAATTGACGGTAAGAGTGCCGTGGACAAAAATTGCCTCAGAACCGATACAAATTACTATCAATACAATTGGTGAGTTGGTATAATTCTTTGTTTGTTCTTAAAAAAACCTGGATTAATTAGATTTCAAATGCTGGCAGAATATCATACCCTAAATCTAACTAAAAAATGTGTTGCCACATATGATGTTCCCAAGATATATTTGATTATCTACACTTAACAATCGTAAACACTAGACGCTTATATTAGATCTCTGACTTTGGATTCCTATTGTTAATTCTCCCTTCTTGAAATCGCGGAAAAATTTTAGGTCACCCTTGTGTCCACATTTAATATTAAAAACGAAAATCTAGAAATTAATCTCTTATTTATTTAAACAAATTGTTTTTTTTGCAGAATTTGTATTAAAATTAAAAACCGACTACACAGATGTGCCAAATAGAGAACGAAAAAAATCAACAAAAACCGAAGTTGTGCAAGCGCCGCCCGGCTATATGGCCAGTTTAGTCAATAAAATAGCCAATAACATTTCACTAAAATTGAATAACATAATTTTAAAATATGTCGAAGAAGACATTGTTGTCTCAATGAACATTCAATTGCTCACATTTGATTCGGCCGATGAAAATTGGATGCCCGCATTCGTTGATATCAATCCAACAAAAGTTATACTCAAAAAATGCATCAACATATCCGATTTAACAATATGTCTGGACAAACGAAATTCCCTAGGTAAAATTGATTTATGCCAAGAGCCAATTTTGTACCGTTGCTCACTGCAAGCACGTTTGCTTCGTAAATATAATATCTCATCAGCACATCGTTCGTCCATAACACGAATTGATATATTTACGGAATCAATTGAATTAAATGTTTCGGCACAACAGTATCCGATGCTGTTACGGCTTATTGTTCTTGGAATGACGTTGCGTGATGGTAAAATTAAATCCACTACAAGTTTGAGCACCAATACCGATACACCAACCGACGATGAATGGGATGAAAATAATCAAGAATCAATGATTACATGGGCATGGAATATGTTGCCAGCTATATTTCCCGTTGAAAGTGTCGATGAGGATGATGAGCATAGAGGACACATTTTGCATACCGGATTTTATGTTAATAATTTAAAAATAACATTTAAATCCCAAGAAGTAACCGCTGATAATATTGTCAATTCAACGAGAAAAATTAAATATCATCCAATACTTAAAATATGCCTTAGTGGAATATATTTTGATGCTGTCACAAAAGGATTACGTTGGTTCAATGCAAAAGGGGGAATTTCTAATATTGACATATCCCCACTGGACTCATGTACATGTGGAAAAAAACATGTTCAATGTGCCATTTTTACATCGGCTGACATCCTCTTTGATCACAAATCATTTTTGGACGATTCATTAAAGGATGAAAAATGCCCGGAAAACAATGGCCAAATGAGAAATTACAATGGATCGTGGGAACTTCATTTATCGAAAATAACCGAAGATTATCTATTGAGAAGAACGCCAGCCATGGCATTTGATGTTGTCCACTACATCGAAATGACCAATGATGACGAAGGAAAAAGTTCCATTTTCGGCAGTGATTTGGAATTTAGTAATCTATCCGAAAAATACTTATGTCGATCGATAATTGGTGAATTTAATTTTAAATATTCATCAAGCCTAGTCCATATACTCGATACACTAAAAGAGTACTCGGATTGCTATGACTATGCACCATATGCCGAAGATAAACCACCGTTAACATTGGCCCAACTAAATCCTCCGTCCACTGAAGATTATGAAGCTTTAATGAATGACATTCCAATGCGAACATATCAAATAAGTATTTTAAAACCCGTAATCGAAATTCATGTATCCAATCACGAACATTTATCGGGTGCTAAGACAAAAAATGATAAACGAGATGTGCCATACATAGCGGTTGAATTTAATCGAATTGATCTACAAATGACTGATCCCTATTATCCAAATCGTTTAGTTCATACAACATGTCAATTGCCAAATCCGCCTAAAAAACTAATGGATACTTGCTATGCTAGACTTAGTGGAGATTTTAAAAATGGCCATGTGAGTCTATGGTTTGGCCCTAGGAAAGAGACAATTTCATCAATTTCAAATATTCAAATTTTATCGCAAATTCTAATTCGACCAGATTTGTGGCTAACAAAATGTCTACCCAAATACACATTCACTATCGATATTGACACAATTGTGATAAAAATGAATAAACCGAAAATTATTTTGCTTCAACTTTTATGGCAAATATTTGCGGAAGAGAAAATAAACAAAATTCTAACGGAATCATCGATCCTATCTGACATCCATAGTGTGAATCTACCGATGTTGGATTTGAAATTAAATCGAACTCATTTAACGGCATATGTGGTGAGCAAAACGTTGGATATTTTTGCCAAAATTGAATCCGTTCGTGGATTTTCTTATAAACCCCTAATATTATCCGAAGATAGTTCATCGCAACTAAAAACGATGATTTTATCCGAAGATAATGTCGCCAAAGAGGATATGTTAAATGTTACCATACAATTTCCAATGGATTGTGAGACTATGGAATATCCGCCAATTTTTATGATTGGGCTAAATAAAATGTTGCTAAATATGGATCCGTTGCTGTGTAAATTTTTAAGTTATGAAGCCAAGATTATGAAACAACAAGGTAATTTTTTTTTTTTTTAATAATATGAAGCATTTAATTTTATATTTGGAGATAGAATGTTAGTTTATCGTACCCGTGTATATCTATCGCAACAGAGCAACTACTTTTATGGTGAAATCCGAACATCCCGCTCTCAATCGTTGGAAAGGTTAAATACCAAACAACGTTCAATATACATTTTTCTTTTAGCGGTCTACTTTTTAGAAATTTTTCCTAGACCTTTATATTTGAATCTAGGAACTTGCTATATGGTAGTCCAAAATCTTAACTACTGATCCACCATAATAATAATAATTAGAATTTGAATTTACCTAAGCTTACCTGCTAAAATTGAAGAATTTCAAAAAAATGGACAAAAACTGCGACTAGTTTCTGAGATTTTTCTCATTTTCTCATGGTCTTAAAATAGTTCTTCTTTTTTAGACAGTTTTGAAGAATCTGTAAAGATTTTCGACATTATTTTTATTATCGTCTTTCTTTGCATTAAACTATTTTATTTATTAAAAATAATTTGTTGGTCATACGTACTGCAGTTACAGTGACGAAAAAGTTCCAAATAGAGTGCAACTATTTGCTTTACATATCTTTAATCATAAGAAAATCCACTTAACCCGAGCAAAAAGAGAAACTGTTATTTTCGGAATGCTAGAGATTATGTGAGACTTTCTGATATTTGTTTTTACCAGCGATATTTATCAGGTCTACGCAGACTATGCGAGATTACGTATAATCTTCAATAAAGCAGTTTTTCCTGACTTTAAATTGTCTATTCAGGCTTTATTGCTTTTGGCGAGTATAAATTCAACGTTAGGGAACGACATTATATTTCAATGGACTATGGATTGTCAAATTCTCAAAGACATTTGCTTCATATTCGTATCAAATCAATATTGTCTCTAGTGGATAAAAACAAAACTTGCAAACGATAGAGCAAGAGTTGTTCTTAATGCTTAAGCTTAATCTAGTTTTAAAAAAAGCGAATTATTTTTGCAGAAATATTCCCTCAAAAAATTATGCCTACTTGCTTCACTTAAAATTTTATATTAAAAATTGTTTTTACAGAAAATCCAGACAACATAAACACAACCTCAAAGTCACCTAGAAAATCTATTGTTTCCGAAAAAATTTCAATATCTAAACGATCGATTAATCCAGCTGAATCAATTCATTCTAGTTCAGAACCAACTGGAACTATACCAATACTGCCAAAATTAAAATTGAAAAAAAGCACCACAAAACCGTTTGATATTCTTTTACTGTATTTTCGATTTAATTAAATTGAACGCAATAACATTAACAACAATGGAATTTATTCTAGGCAAAACATAGCTCGATACTTAGTTGTTAAGATTGATATCAAACCGTTAACGATATTTGTGTCTGAGAAAAGTTTAAATATTCAACAGACCAGCAATGATTTTTTCAACATTTTGAATGGACTTCCATCAACAAATTATGCTAAATTTAAGTATGTTTGGTAAACAAAACATAATTAATTAATTAATTAATAAAATCAAATTTTAGACTACCAACTATTAGCGTAAATTCATCGCATGTACGCAACAATACACTGGAATTTCAACAACGAGATTTTCCCATAGAACTTTCTTCAACAATTTGGAACAATGAACGTGATGGATTTCCATGGAATTTATCGTTAAATGATTTTGCTTGTAGTACAAAATATAATGATGAAGAATATGAAATTATTGCACCAATTCATACAACAATAACGTTGGCCGTTACTGTAAAAGCCAAAAAAGAATCCAAATTAAAATATGATCATTCATTTGCTATTCACATCGATACACCACCAATTCAAGTGAATTTGTGTGAGAATCAAGTAAATTAATTTTAATTTTCTTACAAATATCTTACTTAAATTTTTTTTTTGTGGAAGGTTCAATTTATGTACTCAGCGATAATGTCAATTTTATCAATAATGAGTATATCGTACAATCCACCGCAACCATCTGAGCCGCTAGAAATTTTAGAACGTCCATCTAGTCCAAACTATCATTCAGAGTTGAAGGATTTTTTTGGCACCATCAACACAATTAGCGAGAATTCTAGCGAAGATACATTGCAGGAATATGGTAAAGTATACATAAACTACTTAAAAACTTTCCCTTACGCGATATGAGCACTTAAATTAAAAATGCTTAGCAAGTGCTTAGTTTGGCTAAATGAGACATAATTTATTGACGCCCTAACACATTTTTTTACGACAGTTATGGTCAGTTAAAACATTTAATAAGTAATAAGTATGATTTTTTGAGTAAAATTCTTGTCAGTAAATACTCAAATACTACATCATCATCTCTGGTTCTTTACTCCGAGACGAAAAAGCATAGGGCATCAACAAAAAGCCACCATTGCACCCTGTTGTTGCTAAAGCCTTCACATCGATCCACTTCTGCCCTCTCGCTTTAGCTTCTTCGATAACTGTTCGACGCCACATAGCTTTAGGTCGTTTTCGTCTGCGAGACCTCTGTGAATTCGAATCAAGCGCCACCTACATACACTATGTTATTGTCGGGTTCCAACAGACTGTATCCCATCCAATTTCATTTTTTTTTTCGCAAAGACTACACAATACTTAGTTTAAAAAATTCTTCCCATTGGTCTACACTATTTTAAATTTCATTTTTTTTTTTTTTTAGAAGAAATTCAATCAAAAATCTCGATATGGATTCAGTGGACATTAGCCAAATTAAGTGTAAATTTATTTACAACAAAAGATACAGAAAAACACAAATTCATCATCGACCTAGAAGATGTCATAACCAGCATCGATAAACAAGATGTGTATGTTAAAATAAAAACAAAAATCGGTTCACTAAGTGGTCTTTGTAAAATAAAATCGAAAAATTCCGATTGGAAAAAAATCGATGTACTCGGATTGACTGTACGAACGGAAAATTTGGTGGACAATTTGCAGGATACATTTTTAGAATTAACGGTAACTAGAGCTATCACAAAGAATGTCCACAATAAATGGGGAGCAAAACGTAAAAAAAATCAAAATCTCAACGATACACTTACTGAGATTATGATTAATATGCAAACGGTTGATTTAAAGTTGGACTTTGAATTGATGACAACCTTTTTGCCGATTTTCGCCATACTATCAAGTAATTCGAAAAATAGCGCTAGTGAGTCGATGTTAAGTGTGGCCGATTTGCCGTTGGTATTTTTTCAAAGCAAAGGAGTACGTATTTTCGTACCAACCCGTGGCAATGCAGATCAATGTAATGTTTTAATTTTTAAGGTACATTTATTGAAAGAAAAATCCCCTACTTTTAGCCTCTTTTTTCTAATTGAACATAATATCCGCAGATAAATGCAATTTCAATAACACCAACCGTTGAAAATCCTTTAAATCGAATACCAATTCGAGGTGACATCTATACAAAAGCGGCACAACTTCGAATTCTAAATGTGCCTGGATCAAAAATTGAAGATCGTCAATATGAGGTAATGTTTGAAAATATTTCCATTGGCAGCGGAAAATGGGAGGAATTACTTCGATACATGGATCCATATGTAAGATATAGAGGATTTCATTAATAATAATCATTACCTACTATTAAACAATTTAAACATTAGACAAGTGCCGATGCTTACAACGAAAATCCAGCTTTTGATTGGAACAATCAAACAAAACGTCCATCTCTCGATATAAATACAATTTTTAAGGATTTCAATTTATCGGTAACGTATGCTCCGTGCATTACATTTAAAAATGTTTTGGTGTGCGGTCAGGGATTAGAAGTAAATTGCTTAACCGATTTAATGATCGAATTGAATACACGTGAGGTACTACTATTTAATAATGTTATAGATGCATTCTATATGATGTCAAGGTGAGCGGTAAATATATTGTTTGATTATTAACTATTAACAAAAATTTGTTTCCAGTATTATGAAGTCATATCATCAAACAATAAATGAATCTGATTCAAATATCTCAAGCAATAATCAGCAATTTGCTAACAGTAAAGAAACAATAAAAATAACAAGTCGAACGTCGTACAATACAATTTTGGCCATGAATGAGTTTAATCGTAAAAATAAACCGTTGCTGGAGTCTGACAGAAAACAAAAAAGTTTATCAGAGAATCAATGCACTGATTCGGGAATTGAATCATTTGAACAACAATCGTTGCAGAAAAATAAACGAAAAAAATCGAAATTATCCGTACACAAAATCGACACAACCTATCCGTATGATGTTTCATTTGTTGGTGGTATTTTCAGTTTGAAACTTTATCATAGTACAAAGTCAGAGGTACGTATCGGAAACTGAATTTTCTATGAAAATAGTAGGTAAAATTTTTTTGTGAATCCTAATCCAAATTATGCCCAAAAAATTCCTATTGAAACAACGAAAAGTGCTACTTTTTATTGTATTTTGCCTACTAATTAAAATCATTTTCTAGATTCAAAATAGTTCCGATACAACTCAGCCACAGCAAATCATTCATCGTCAACCATTATTTGCAGTTACACTGTTTCAACCAAATATGCTGATATCACAAAGTGTCATCGACAAAACAACTCAACTGTCGCTATTTAATTTAATATTAAAATTTGGCTCCGAACAAAAGATCACCGCCGACAATACTGCCAACGAATTCGATGACATATTTTTCGATACACGTCAAGGAGATTTAGATAAATTTGGCATTCCACCGCCGTTAATTAAATACAAAGAATACATAACACCGGCCAATGATAAACATATTGAGCTGCACATAAAAAGACCGATGGCAATTCGATTTTCCCATAAAACATTGGAAAAATTGTTAGCGATACAAATAATTTTCGATGCATTTACTATCAATCGATGTGGAGACATTGCACAATTTCGACCCGTATCGACATCCAATAAAATCAGTATTATTCAAAGTTCACTATTCAATGCTAGCCGTTTAGATATTTCGATAGCACAAACCGATTTAGATTGCTATCGAATCGATGAGTACAATTTAAAATTGGCATTTTCCAATATTGAATCGAAAATTGAAATATTCGATCATCCGCGAAAATTATCGTTCGATGTGTGTGTGAAAAATTTTTTAATCAGTACCGGCTACTTTATAATTGTAAGTCCACTAACGATTACAATCAATGGCAGTTTAACTCAAGAGAATTGGATAAGAAATCCGATTTTATCATGTAATATATCATCGCATTGTGTGGATGTTAGTTTATGTCCACAGAATATTGTAAATATATTGAAAGCAAGAAATTCTTTTTTGATATGTTTGGAAATGTATCGGAATCAATTGAATCTAATGGCTACAAATGATATGTATAATATTGACGATGAGCGTTTAATGAAAATTGAAAGTTTAACACACATTCCAACACCAAAATGTAGTCGAATTTGTATGCAATCATTGGATGAATACTATCAGGATGATTTGAGGTAAGTTGATTGATTGTAATTGAACAAAAACAAACTGAACTTTACAAAAATGTAATTTATATATTTCTCAAATCAATTCTTTATTCATCGTACGCATGCTCCAGTCAAACAACATCCCAATAAATTATCACAATATTTTCCATTGAATTTTTCGTTCTATGAAACTGTTTTTGAGACCGACTATAATTTGAACTCGAACCTATGTGTCTAAAGTCTAAGGGCTTTAGGTTAGGGTGGTGGTGCTCATATCCACCCAACATAGACCACTTTGGTTCCATATAGCTATCTTCCGTCCTATGTCAAACTTCTATTGGTAAGAGTTAAAGAGTTACAATTGTCAATGTCAAACGTGTCCGTTCCATGCTTCCCAGATTGCGCTTTGAAACATCTTCTAGATCTTTTATGGTGAATTCACCTTGTGTCTTCTCCGAGCTAGGTAGCTAGCTATTCTTTAGTAACCTGTTCCTGACGGTTTCTGCACTGTTCATTCCTAATATTTCGATCTTGTATGCATGTTCTAACTGTAAGGGCTTTAAATAACGTGAAAGCATCCAAGATTATTGAAACAAAATATTAAAACCTTACAAATGTGATTTTTTTTTATATATATTTCAGAGCTGGTGCATTTCAATTTATTGATTCCATCATTGAGGAAGCACTACCATTACCGTATCAAATTCAAATCATATCCAGAGATGGAGGAATAATTTGTTGGCGCTATCCACAACCAAGATCATTGAACTATGTACAAATTTTTCCGGTACCATTTCACGTATGTATTACATGACAATTGCTAAGAAATGCTAAGAAACACCTCCGAAAATATATTATTTCTCATTCTAGACATCAACGACCAAAAAGATGAAGTGTCAAATGGAATACTATTCGGATGCTCACAATCAATTTCTTCAATATTGTGAATTCTTTTTGTCCGAAAAAGAAATCCAAGAATTAGAATTACCGTCACGAAAAGTGACCGCTGAAATATGGCGTATTGTCGTTTTTCAGCCGTACATATCAGTCGATAGTCATTTCTTTCAGGAAGAAAGTTCCAGTGATGATGATGAGTACGAAGACAGTTCGTCGGCATCTTTACAAAAAACTCTAAAAGAAATGGCTTCGAAAATGAATGCCACCGCAATTGGTGATTATCTCAATCAAACTACAACAAATATTTTGAATATTCATCCAAGAGCTCTGGTTGGTTGTATGCGCATTGATTCGAATTTTAGTACTAAGCAAATACCCACAATTCAGTCAGTTATAAAAATATCACATTTTCTGTTCTCACTTAAAAACAATGAAATTCCACCGAAAGAAATGCCCGATCCACTGAGACAATACGGACAATCGGATATGATAACAGATGTGCAGAGTTTTTTGAAATTTCATTTGACCAATATTAAAATTCATTCGAGTTTCTATGAAGATATGAGCATCACATTCCATACGACAATGATGTTGAGCAGTAACATTCTAGATTACAGTTATTTAACGATACAACCATTAATCGAAGATTTCGCCATTGAACTGTACATGGAATATGGAATATCAGCGATAAATGTCAATTTGGTAACGGACGAAATTCGTTTACGATATGGACCATTGGTCGGTCATACTCTAGCAGTTTCGGAACAAATTTGGCGACAAATTCTTATGAACCATTCATTGTACACCGTTGTACTGTCAAGATTTATAATTTGTAATTGTACAACGACAACATTGCAATTTGGTCAATTCAAGACTGAAGAAGCAATTTTTCTAAAATCAAAGGAATGTAACTTTTATGCATTCCGGTCGGATAAATTCGATCAGAAATTAACATTTTGTGATGAATTGAGTAATTGGATTCCATCCGATGATATTTTAGTGCCGAAAGATGAGGTGCAATTTTTAAAAACGTCAAATGACAGAGTTTTGATCATAAAAACGGAGAAAATTTCGACCACACAGAAGAAAATCATTGTAAAAGGACAAATTGAATTTCTTAGCATGACCCAGAAGTCTTTGAATGTTTTGTACAAAGTAAATGGATTGGATGCAAGTAGCAGCACTAAGCAAACGGAATTTGAACTTAGTCAAAAATCGTCAATTTCATTGTTTATGAAATGCGAAAATGGAATGAATCAATGCATAAGGTGAGTGTAATAAAATAAGTGAACTTTTTCGAACTAACTCGAAAAGAATCCGAATATTTTATTATTTAAGTTGATTCGACCTACTTATAAATTATCGACTGAATTTATTTTACTATTTTACCAGAAATTGTTTGTTCTTCTACCTTACATAATGACCTATTTTAGATTGAGCCTAACGGGCACCGAGAAAAAAGGATGGTCCGGCGAAATACCACTAAATAAAACGGTAAAAAATATTCCATGGCTGGTAAAAATTCCAACAACTGTAGATCAAGAATACATAAGTTTTTGGGTGAGAGTATTCCGAGAGGATATAAATGAAATTGAAATACCAAATTTTAAACCTCAACGACTGTTAATTGTCATATGGCCATTGTTTATGATACGTTCCATGTTAACGATGTCTACAAGAGTTCTAGAAGAATCTTCGAAACGATCATATGGTTTAAATGGCGAAGGACATTTGATTGAATTGGAAATAGCCGGAACATATGAAACTGATCATAAGCTTGTGTTTAACATTAAGCCATCAATTCGAGAAGATGGGAGTGAAGTTGTATTATCTTATAAAGGAGTTGATTCGAATAAATTTTTTGCTGTTCCCGTTAAATTGTCAAACATTGAAAATGCAATTACGGAATTGGAAAAACCTATGGAAATTTCTTGGCCATGTTCTCGAGAAGAGGAGGTACAATTTATTTTCATTCATATATTTTCCTTAGTAGTGCTAAGCTAAGCTTTTGTTACTAAAAAATAAAGAGGTAGAAATTAACAACTACACAATAATCATTCGCCACTGGTTTTTTTTTAATGAAATAAATCTTTCGACTGTTATTGATTTGTTAATAAATTAATTACGCCTTTTTTATTGAATTTAAAAAAAAAATCAGTGGCGAATTATCATGATGTCAAAGATGCTCACAAAAAAATCAATCATCGAAAAAAAATTCTTTCAGCTACGCTGGAATAGACCATTCGAAGAACAAGGATATCTTAAGCCAATTTTTAAATGTCTTCCAAGTAGAAATTTATCATGTAGTTTAATGTTAGATGTGCTTCCATGGAGTTTATTTTTTAATTCAATTGGTTGTACAATAAAATTACTATGCGGCCCGGACAGCTGTACGATACGCTCGAATAATATGACAGTACCATTTCAAATTTCGGTAAAAATAATTTATATAATTTTTTAGCGAATTTTAATCAAATTTTTTATGAGCAGGTCTCATTTATTATAGGAATTAAATTAAATGGACGTTGGAGATTTTCATGTCCAATTTATATAAATGGAAATCAACGCAATAAAATGCAACCATTTTATGATCTACCCGAGAGTGGTTCAACAATCATTACAATTGTGTCGGATTGTGATGCTAGCAAATTTCTATTGAGATCAATCAATGAAAATGGAATGCGAGTATTTATTTTGGCACCATATTTTGTGATATGTAACTTTTCCAATTACGTCATTAATTCATGGACATTTTGTTGTATTGAGAAAGATAAGAAACTTTTGAAAATTCAACCCGATCCTGAGCCAGTATTAAGTGTTCCAGTTATACCGAAATATAGTAAAAAGTAATAAAGTTTCCTACGATACTTAAGGGATTGTTAATAGATTTTTTATCGTTTTTTCAGTCCACAAGGAATTGGCATCACCAACTTTTATAATTTATCACAGCAAGTACAGGAAGATGCCTCCAAAATACAATTTAATTATTTTCTAGCTGTTAAAATCGATTCACATGAGTTTTCAGTACCTTTTCTGTTGAATATACCGTACAGCCGAAATTGTTTTAGTATACCATGTGAAGGACGTTATGTAAGAGTATTGACCAAGTATAAATATAAATGAAATTAATTTCCCTCAATTCTATAATAGATTCCATTGTCATTATCTGTGATAGAAAATGATGGACAACAGTTTATCTGCATCCATGACGATCCATGTCCAACAATTGAAATTCACAACAAAACCGAATTGATGTTATATTTGGCTGAAGCAGAATCTGTCGATACAACAAAACCAATTGTACCAGTAAGATCTGTTAACGATGAACATTTCGATTGGATTAGAAATGTACCACCGCAAACATCACTATTTTATACACCACCTACCGTCAATGATAGCTTTCCGGATAAAAGAGATCATCCAGTTGGCATTATATTTGCTTGTGACAAAAGTGTGTAGTTGTTTAGATAACAATGGGGCAATTTTCATACGTAACGTATTTATATCATTTTTTTTTTAGAACATACTAAAGTCGTATCGAACATCGGTATACGATGGTCTCGTCCCGTTAAGATTTACGAAACAGCTGAGATTTTTCTAAATTTACCGCTACACGGAGACATTAAGGTTGTGGTGAATTGTAACGAGAAAATTATTAAAATTGCTATTGACAATATAAATTACGTAAGTATTTGATGAAAATTCAACAATTTATAGTGCAAAATGGCTGAC
>JANSTT010005248.1:0-29333 GCA_026745375.1 Platyura marginata
CCATATTATACATGCCACATGCAGTAAGCTTTAATTTATTATGTAATAGTTGTATGGAAAAAATTTCGACCTATATAGTATATGTAAAAATATTTTAATTTTTTAAAATAAATAATTTAAGATTTAACATTAATATGTAATTCAATTGAGCAAATTATGAAGTGTGATTCAACATATTAAATAATAATTTCGTCCGAAATCATATAATTTTGAATGATCTACAATCCCATTTAGTCGTTCAGTTAAATGTTTTATTTAATAATCGTAAACATGTCTCAGTAACTATAAATAGCTGAGCTAAAATGACAAAAATTGGCTCGTCTAATATGTACCACCGTGTATAAAGTTAATTTTACGTAAAAAACGAATTTTACAGTCCCCGTGAAAAGTATTACTTACTTACTTTAAAAGTAGGTACAATAAAAATATTGAAATACTATGTGGAGACGATTTGCTTACGACTTTTACCGAATTACTAATAATCGAGTATAGATTTAATAACTAGAGAATTTGCTCACGGTCATGTAATCTATACAAAATTCACTTATTGAGTAAAGCAATGTAGTAGAATTTAAAACTTCCATTATTAAGATTAAAATTAAATTTAAATGCGTACACTTCTCCTAAATCGAATATCAACGTTATCATTTGAGAATAATTGATGCAATATTCCATTGGTTCTATTTGCCTAAAAATATTTTAATTAACTAATTAAGACATTTTAAAAATTAGAAATTGATTTAATAAATTACCTCACACATTGATTTCGAGCATATACTTGCCATAAAAATTAGTCCTAACATCACATTCAATGCATAAAGAATATTGACGAAAAGCATTTTATCTAAATTTATGGTTCTGCCTGAATTTAATTCCGTTAAAATGCCAACAAAAAACATAAATGATTTCATTACAAATATATTGATTAAATAAATGGTCCAAATAATGATTTGAAATGAAAAAATTTTATTAAAAGTATGGGTGACAAAAACTAACTCCTGATGAATAATGGCCATTTCGTCTAATTGATCGCTAAGCTGACAAAAACGTTTCATACGTAAATACATTTTTGAGCCAAGTACATTTTTTGAGTTGTTTATAATTGCCATTATACGACGATTAGTTTGTTGAAAGCAAAAATAAAAAAATTGAAAACTTAAATGAACCAAATCCGATAAAATTGAAATTATAATATGGGGTAAGCTCCAAAAAAAAATTACATGATAGCGATTAGCAACATTTGGTGACAGTAAAGTTATATGTTCAAATATGCAAAATGAAATCAAAACATTTAAAAAAAATACTTGAAATGTACTGACAAATAATTGATTCAAATAAGACATTTTTTGCAAATTGTAAATTTTCTTTATTTTTTTAAAAAGGCGCTGAGCGCGAGGTACTAATTTTTCGATCTTTTTCAAATTGAAATAATGTACAAAATATATTCCAAATATGGCAAAAATAATTGAAAAAAATAATAACTTTACAGCAAAACTGGCCACAGTAGTTGTTACAAATACACTCCAATTATTTGATATTACAAAATGAGCCGAAATCATATAGCAAATAATTAGAATTATAGTAAAAGCAATTTGATATAAACGAAGTATTCGTGTAGTTCTAAACTTTTTTCGAACGGAATCAAAGTAATATGGCCAAATTCCAAGAAATTGAATAATTAAGAGACATAATTTTATTACAAAATTAAAATATTTTTCTTGAAACATTGATTGCGAACGTATTGGTTGCAGTATGAATAGAATAACAATAACGAACATTGAAAATAGTTATATACGATATTGGTAACATAAGTTTCATAAATTACTATACAATAAAGATTAATGATAATATTTATTTATAACCTACCTAAGTGACCTATTATGAGTAATAACCTAAATGCAAATGAATTTACATGATAATATTTATTATACATAATATGATAAGCCAAAATTCTGAAATTATTACAAAACACCTCAATTATTCATAGTTCTGTGATACGTTTAGATGATTTTCTTAATATTTCGAAATGAACCTGAGATTATTTATTACATATATAGTCTACTCTTAACTAAGGCTTCCAAGCCCGGAACATTTTTCCAGAACCGGGACTGCGGTGCTGAAAATTTTCAATCCCGGATATAAAATTAAAAGAATAAATAAATACAACTACTCAAAAACTCATTTTTAATTCCATTTTAAATAGTAAATAGTATATATAGTATAAGTATATTATTATAAACATAAATAAAAAATAAAAAAATAAAAATAAAAAAAAATGAAAATCTCAGCACAGGAATTACGGTGCCAGGAAAAGGTCTGAGATCTCTTAACCACTTAATGCACAATATTTATATGAATAAATAAACTAAACGAAAAAAAACCCATAAGGTATAAACCCATAAAGGAATAAAATAAAAAAAGACCATCACTATTGAATAAAACAAAAGACATCGAATAATATCTGGCCAGATGCCAAATAACTGAATTAGAAATAAACAAAATTAAAAAAAAAAATATAAATATTTTTTTCGAAACATTTTATGTCAATGTAGTTTGTAGTTTTAGAAATATTTTCCATTAAACATTTTGTATACTTCTGTAATATTTACTACATTTACCTATACGTAAATTAAATAATACTGTAATAGATATAGAAATTAGTAGATATTTAGTACGATGAATTTCTTAATTAATTTTTATTGCTTTTATCAGATTATCAGCTTAAGCATGTTACTCTGTAATGTTAGAATTATATATTTAAATAATTTATTAAAACTGTTGCCATTCCGATAAGAATTTTGTGATACATCGTTGCAAAAATACTAAATATTATCAAATTTTTCAATACCTTACTTTTTACTATTGTTTCATTGTTAATATGTTAATAATTAAGTTGTGTGGCAACGTATAATAAAATAATTTCTTCATGTGCATTATTGTAAGGATTGTTTTGTAATTATTGTGTTGTATAGCTGCGCAACAAAACTGATTAAAAATTGCTTTGATGAAAGTTTTTCTTATAAGTATAAAATACAAAATTCGATTTTTGCTTCAATCTATTCCAATTACAAATCTTTAGATTTTATAAATAAAAGTAAAATTCGTTGATTTTTATTTTAAACAATAATAGTTTAGGGGAATTATTTTTAAATTAAAGTTAATTTGTCTGGCCCGATTACTCACACTTAATGTTAATAAACTCTAAGAGCTTTTTGTATATTATAGCTACTAAATAATGTATGAAACAGAAGCAATTAACGGTTATCTGATAACCATTAAAGTTTAACAAATGAATGATTAAAACAGTTAGAAAATACAAACAAAACTAAGGCCTATAGTATAGTAATTCAAAATTAATCAAACCACAATGTATCAAAAAAAAATACTGAAGTTATTTTTATTCTTTTCTTATTACTTCCTCTCAATATTAGGTTTTTGTCCAGTTAGATATAACATTAACGACAGCCAATTTGAGCCCTCTTTCGTGATGATTACATATTCTTTTATAATTATAACAATCTTTACCATCTCCTTTTTCTATAAAGTACTGCCATTATTAGCCGCTATTAATCCACTAGTAGCTATTGTTATGTGTTCCCTATCGATGTCAAATATTTTCGTAACAATTTTCATTCAATGTTTGAACAATAGAAAGATTGCAGAATTTCTAAATTCAGCAAAATTATTATTTATTAAGCTGGACGAAATTATTGATTGGGATAACACAACGTTTATTTGGCCAATGGTTCAATATGGATTGAAAATATTCGTAATTAATGTATTGGCACATTGCACAATATTTCATGGTTTAGTTATAATAGGTGATGGCGAACAGGATCATTTGGCTATATTTTTGTTATCCATATCACATATTTTGCAATCGATAGCATTAAATGTATTTTATGGGTTCATTTTGATCGCTTCATTTTACTATGAAGAAATCAATAAAAATGTTTTGACTATAATTCGATCGGCTCATAGTACTAGTGAAATGGCTAAATCAAAAATCTATACCAAAATTATTAAATCTTTGGAGCTCAGTGATCGTTTGGATCGTTTAACAATTCTTCATTATAAATTAACCGATCTTGTGATGGCCAAATATCGACTATATTCATTCCAGCTCCTTGCAGGTATAATTAATTTTTTAGGAATATTTTTGATACAGGTAGGTATGGAATATATTTTTTAAAACATTAAATATTTTTAACTAATTAAAATTTTTAGTTATTTTTAGTATATCTAACTATTGCTGAATCGGTTCTATCGAATCAAAAACTAGATATTTATTTCATTTTCGATGCCAACATTTATTGTTTAAGTCTTTTTATGCTAATATTTTTGTTAACCAGTGGATGTTCACGCATTGTTAAAACGGTATAGAAATTCTTGAATGAATTTTTTAGAAATTATCGACAAATATTTATTTCAGACTCAATTGACGAAAAATTGTTTACACGATGTATTTTTATTGAACGTTGATGAACGGTTAAAAAAGAGTGTTAGTGAATTTTGTTTTCCAAAAAAGCATAAATTTAACAAATCTTTTGTAGATAGACATCTTTTCAATACAAATTTTACAACAAAAACTAAATATAACCGTATATGGACTTTTTACTATTGATACCGCATTGATTTTTTCGGTAAATATAAAAACAAAAATCTTAAATTAACTTTTATGATTATTTTATCAATTTTACAGATTTTAACCTCTATTACTTCGCATCTTCTAATATTGGTTCAATTTCATTTAGCTAAAGCGAAAGAAATTAACAGAGAAGGACATGTAAAATTTAAGTCGTGGTAAGTTAATTATTTCAGGAAAAAAATAATTAGTAAATGCTAGTAAAGGATTTTAAATTAAAAAAACTTAACTTGTATTTAATAGAACCGTTGTAATATCAAAATTTTCAAATTAGGTATTATATGTATGTATAGTCTTATTTATAAGTCGAGAATATTCTCGGAAAACGAGAATATTCTCCGAGAGATTATTCTCGCGAGAATATTCTCAAATTTTTTTTAATAATGCCTTTGAAGTTAATAGTACATATAAGAAAATTGTTGTTTTATTAGAATATCGTAAATTTTTGTTTTTGTGAATATTCTAGTGAATAGATTCAGACTGAAAAATATTCAAGAATTGAGCTTTGTTATTTGAGCAAAGAAAAAATAATTTTTTGAGAGTTTGACTAGTTTTGATAAGATAATTAAATAATTGGAAATATGTACATTTGTGGATATGAATTGAATATATCGTAACCGAAATATTAAACACGGTCGAAAATCACTTTTTGATGAAATTTAAGTAATATGTTACAACAACAAATTTAAGTAACATTGTTAAAACGTTCGGAGTGTACTAGCTATTTACATGGTGTGACACCCCAAAATCTAGTTGAATTCCTTGGTGAACATTCTTTCCAAATAAATTTCTACTCAATATTTAGGCAAAAACATATTTTGTGAACATCACCAAATTCACATGCATCAGAATACCCGAAAAAAGGCTATTCTGAGAAATACAAAAATATTAATTAATCCCGTCCAGACACTGGACATATTCGATGAAAACACAAACCTGGGAAATCGCGTACATATTTTATGTCTCCTTTTTTAAATATTGATGTTTCATAAGATTTAACTAAACATAATTTATGTTTCCTTTTTTAAATATTGATGTTTTATAAGATTTCTTTTTTGAGGTGTTGAGATCGTTGATGCAACATGGCTCAATGTTTAAATATTGGGTTGTATGCATACTTAGTTTTGAAACTGACATTGTTTTAGTTAAAATTGAGAAGAGTGGTAACTTATGACTATAATTGTGTATGTAGTTCATAAAATATATTCAATTAAAAAACTTAATTACTAATGTACTCACTGTGAAATTGAAATTCGTTTAAAATAAAGATCATATAGCAAAAATAAACCCAAAAGCACAGATAGCTCAGCTCGAAATATTATTATAGCACATCCAGATAGTGTAATAAAAAGTAAATGATTTTGTTGAAGCCAATAGTTTATCGCTAGAAGAACTTAAGCAAAACAATAAATGGAGATTTCAATTTAAATAAGTATCTATAGATCATACCTAGTGGTAAAGCAATTATGTTTGGTAACGGTCTGCTCATATAAAACATAAAATGAAATTGGGATATCGTTATCAATGTATACCAAATAGATACATTAAATCCCAAGAGTTGTTGGAGTGTATCTCTTAGTTTGGACCATGCAAATACAACATAAGCAGTTAAAATCAAACGAACTAAAAGGATGATTGTCCAAAATCATAGAAATTCTGTGAGATTTAATTTTAAAATTACCAATGTACTGAGTCCAGAATTTCCTAACTTCAAAAATATCAAAAAGTGCGACAACTGGTGCAGCAATTACCGAAATAGCTATTGGCCCAAGAAATGTACGTGGAACAACACCCGGATAGTCATTGTGGTCATACTAAAAAGAAATTGTACAAATAAATAACGCAAAAACCGAACAAGAAAATTAAACAAAAAAAAATATTGTTTACCTGTGTAATGTTATGACGATGATAAAGAATGTCATGAAAAGCCTGTACATTAAAGCTTTCCTCAACTTTAGTAAAAGGAGTGTAAACGAGGTGTGCGACCGCAACGAAAAATACCAATAGCCCCATTTTTTGTGGAAAATGAAAAAAATTTACAGAATTTATTTACACTAAACAAAATTACATAATTGGAACAGAACAAAGCCGTGTGGAGTGGTGCTAGAAGTAAGAAAAACGTCACACAGCGAATATATCGCAAATAATTCAGTTAGTAAAAATAACCTCAAAACAGCTGTTCTCCAAGTCCATATATAAAATAAATAAATAAAAACTGATTCGAAAATGTAAATGACGTTTTATATCGAAAATTTTTCGATAGTGGCGCTAACAAAAAAAAGGTTTTCCTCCGATCCAATTTAGCCCGCAAGTAGTTTACCAAACTCTGTCGTTTTTTTAAATTCAAATAATTCTACTGACTACTTTACTTGATAATTATTATAGAAATTTGGAAATAAATTAAAATGTGTAAATAATTGAAAAATTACAAAAAAAAATCATAAAATCAACATTTCATAAGCTACAAAAGCAATAAACATCTTATTTTAAAGCTAATTTATTTTGGCATTCTTAACTCAGAAATTCACTTTTTTTAGATGTCCCACTATTGAACTGGGGGTGTGCATTATTGTATACAAATTTGTTTGTTCAATAATTTTATATAGATGATACTCCTACTTGCTACAGTGAAAATAATGAGCGGTAAATTTGAAAATTTGCTGTATTCGCAAAATGCAGCATTCACTGTAAGAAGTCCGTAATAGCATCCAATATTATTTATGTATTAAAGAAGAGATCCAAGGTGGTTTGAAATTTTACTAAATTAATGACTAAAACATAAAAAAATTCGAAAAAAAACCTTGAAAATGAATGAAACACTCAGAACCACCCAACCCCCCAAAATATAATTAATTTAGAAAGAGGAGGAGAGTACCTCATTTTTAAACTAATTTTTTAGTTCTACAGTAAACCGTTTCTATACAGGATATAAATTTATAAATAAAAAAAATTCCTCTTCTACTTTTCCAACCCAAAACCTATAACTTTTAGCAAGATAAAAAATAATAAAATATTACATTGCGCTACAAATTGGGAGCAGAAAAGCAATGATACTTCGCAAATCAGGAAAACAAAAAATATACATAAGTTTAGTTATCCGCAATGAGACGACGACTAATGCTACGATTACACGAACTGATACTTTTAACAGTTGGCCACAGTTCGTGTAATCGTAGCATAACAGGGGATTGATTGTTAGATTATAAGTTCTGCTAGAAACAGCCATCCTCTTTTTTTGATTCATTTAATCTAAAAAACTCACAAAACTAATTTAATTCTTTTATTAAAATATATTTAATCTGTCCCCCATTTAAATTTCTATCTTGTATTATACTAAAATTAAATTTTTCACATTGGATTAAGTTTATCAATTTAATTCATTAATACCATTCTAGTAATACATATATATACATACTACAGAAATAAAGGTACTAAATTGTTGAAGAATGTCGTATGATTTTTATTGATTACAGTAACAGTAGTTACGTATATTATGTATATATATATACAAATATAACATTACAAAAAAATCGTAAACAATTATTTTCCTTTGAAAACGAATAATTTCATTTCGATACGCGACATTAAAATCTTTTAGCCATGCGTTTTTCTACAATAACCAATTATAAACGATCCAAAAAACACTAAAAAAAATTCTGTTTTATTATTGACCATTAAAAATGTATGAAAACCAAAAAAAAGATGATTTGTTTTTTGAATGAGCAAACATTTATTGTTTGTTTTTAGTTGAAGCATAAATAATAAAGGTGAGAATTTTATATATTAGCATTGACTTTAATTTTCTCTTAATACAGTAAAACCTATTTTAGACGGAACCGGGCGAAATTTCCGTCTTAGATAGGTTTTTGTTTTATACAGATTCCATCTTACTGTATAAATTAATGTTTATTTGTATGAATTTTATTAAGAAAATGTTGATACTTTAGAATTATGTAAGTACGGTAATAAAATGGAAAAGATGTGAATTTTGTGTAAGAAGTATTTCTCGATCCGTAAAGCTACATAAAACAAAAAATTATTAAATAAAACTAAACTGAAGAAAAATCACATTACTAATTGAATAAAATCACTAAGACCTAAGGAAGTAAGCAATAACTTTGAGAAGATCACGCTTCATTACATGCCACTCTGTATGCAAGAAGAATCGTTAAAACTTTATGATATTGGAATTGAAAGGTGTATGGTTTGGTCAGAAATTGAGAAAATATTGTGAAGTAGGTACTTACAATGTTCAAACCATGACTGGATTAATTAATTCTTGTCGAAGCGTTGTTTATTATTTAATGATATAAAATAACTATAATTGAATTTTGCCCTTTTTTATTTTGAAATCAGTTTGAGCTTGATGAAATATGTATTTGAATTTTAAACTAAAAATTAATATTTGAAATACATACATAATAACTAAAAAAAAAAATTATTAACTTTTTAAACTACGAATTAGATCTAAACCTAAACTCAAACATTATAATAAGCTTTATAAGGTCTACCTTTTTTTAATGAATTAACTAATAAAGGAAAATTATATAAATAAATAAGCGTAAATTTTTTTTCAAACTTGTTTTTCTAATAAAGTCAGATTAAGTTTGAGTTTTGAGTTCAGATAAGTATATTAATTGTATCAAAATGAGTAAGGCAAAAATTGTTTCATTTCAGCACTTATGGGTAAACTAATTAACTCTACATATAAGAAATATAGAATGAAATATCATATTTTTAGAAAAATTCCATTCCATCCCAAAACTATAAATATCTCAGCTTTCTTTTATACTTTTTCTTTTATCTATCATCACACCTAAAAAATGATATAAATTAAAGAGAATAAAAGAAAAGAAAAATACTTTCGGCCTTTGAAAGTTTCTTTTTGATGCTACAAATCACAATTTCATCGAAGCGTTCATTCGCTCATCCGCAGCATGAAAAATACTGTTCACAAAATATTTCTAAAATTGTTACAAATTTGGAATAACAAACATGGTTCTTTTCTTGTATAATGTAAATCTAATTAATACAAAAAAAAAACAAAAACAAAAACAAAAACGAAACGGCAATGAACTAATTAATGATATAGATTTTCGTTTTTAATGGGGTTAATTATAGTCGCACTTAAAAAGACGAATGCAATTTTGATGCAGAACCAACCACATTTCCATTTCCTTTTTTCAAGAGCATTTTAGTAATTGGTATGTTTTGTTCATCTTGGATTTTTTACGACTGCGCCATGTCTGACGTTTTGTTCCATCCCATTTATTTTTAACATACTCGTGTGTTACTTGTGCGTGTAAGTTAATGTAGGTACCTCTACAAGTCTACAAGTCTAAAATGTACGTACATAATAAAGTTTTAGTTTTTTTTTTTAAATGTACAAGTATTTTATGTTAATAATTAATAATGTACGATATTGTTGATGTCAATAAAAATATTTAAAGGCCACAATTACCCAAGCAGCAATTTAACTTCGGTTTAAAAGAAAACTTAAATTGGTCTAGCGTTAGATGCAGCACGTTTTAAACACCTTATCATAACACCACAATTTTAACAAGAATAATTTAATTTCTATGAATTAAATAGCCGTTGTATTATTTATCGTTTGCTTTTAATCCAATAAAACTTTCAGTTATTTTTAGATTTAAATAGAGTTTACCATCGTTAACCATACATGTTGCCTAGTTACATATAAACTTTTTTTAATAAGTAAATACACTTCTTTGCAGAGAAATTTTAAAAAACATAGCAGGAGTTTAAATAACCTCCTTGCAACTCTATATAAAATAGCTTTTATACAGTAGCAAGAACAGCTTTAAGCCTTTAAGTTTTTAACTACAAATTGCTACTTGTGTAATAACAGAATGAGAAAAGGTCAATTTTTAAATCGTCTTTATTAATAAATTACATACTAAATATTGCAAGAACTATAAAAATATAATTCTTAAATATTTTTAATATGATTAGCAGTTTTTAGTCTATTGCATGTGGCATACGTTTGTTAATTAGCGCTTGACTGTTATTGTACACAATTTTATCTTCCAATTTTACCGTGACATATATTTACTTTGGCACTATAAACTTGTCTGTTAAAAAAGCTTAAGTGCATCCAATAATTTCTATATAATACCTATAGGCTTAGTGCACTTGCGCATAGTAAAATGTATGTATAATGCACAAATGCATATAATTATATAGCACAATATGATATATGAATTTAATCAAAGAGGCGGTCGAGAAGCATCGTTAATCGACCGAATTATATTTATCTATTTAACTTTCAGCGCTTACCAAAAAGTTTATGGCAGTTGTCAACGCTACAATATTCATATACTTTATGGATGCATGACGAAAGTGGAAAAACCATTTCAAACAATTTTCCTCGTCCTTTCTTGTTTCTTTTTTCTTTCGAATATTTTTGAAATGCATGATGGGAGACTTTGAAAATGTTCAATGTACATACACATATATGTACCTGTCTGTGTATTAGTGTATAACTCTGTAACAATTTGTGGTTGTTGATTTTAAATTTAAATTATCGAGCAATTACTAGGAGTAAACATTTATATACATATTTTGGAAGTTAACTAATTAAAAAATCGGTAAATTTTATGTACCATATTTATAAGTAAGTATTAGATATTAGATTTTATTCAATTTTTTAATAATATTTATGGTTTGTGATAAATTCTAGGAGTAGTAAACCTTAAACCACCACCCTAAATCAGTCCAGTTTACTTGAAGAATTTTATAAATTCTGTTAAATTGTATAATTGCATTAAAAGAAAAAAAAAATTTCTTTCATTTATTAGAATACATTTGTTATGCTTTAATTACATTTTAATAAAAAATTATTAATTTTTTATTCCTGAGGACCTACAATATCCTACGTACCAGCATTTAGTAAGAAAGATTCCGAGGTGCTTCGGCGCCCTCGTGCACAACACTACATTGCCCGTATCTATATCGCGGGCCCGAAAAACTGAAATGCAGACACTTGGAATAATTTCCATATGTGCCTATGTTCCAATATGTATACTTATGTATTTGCACTATAGAGAATGTATGAAAACGACTAAAATTCTGATAAAAAATAAATAATAAATTTGATTTTTGCCTTAATTTACCACATTTTTTGGGTAGAGGACAGTAATTATATATTTCTTTTCATTTGGTCGGTTTTAAATACAATTATTATTATTAATGTTTTCGGTTGACGCATTAAAAACTTAAAAGTGTAGGAATCAAGTAAAGAATTTCATTAAAATTCTAGATAAAATTAAAATCGCTGAGATAATTAGATATAAATCATTTGTACCCATTTTAGTTCTATGTATAATTTCATTCATGTACATAGCAAAATAATTTATGATCCTAAACGAAATTTGATTTACAAGGATTTTATTTTGAATAATGCTTACGCTATTTCCATTATACATATTAGAATTTTAAATAATTTTCAATACTAATAAATAAATTACATGATGTGTCACATCAGTTTTAGTATGCATACCGAATGTCATCATCCATTTGAGACATATGAGATGTCGGCATTTGTAACATCAATCGTTTTCTCATTTTGTTTTTGGTGTTTTATATCTTTTAAAAGATATTATACATGATACCCTCTTAAAACATGTGTAATCATTTAAAATAAGATGTAATTGGTAATATAGTTTTTTTTTTTAAATTGAAAATAGCAGATAACATATTTGTTATATTTACAATTACGAACGAAACCATAAATTTGACAATATTTTTAGTAGAACCTACATAAAACCTGTACAAATATGTATAAAAAAAAATCTCAATTTTTGGTTATTTATTTAAATTAATTTTGATTTAAAATACATAAATAGTTTAAACTAATTTTTATAACACAAAAATTACTTTTTTGCAAACAAACTTTTTTTTCAGTCAAAATATATTTAAATTTCATTTAAGATTCTCATTTCCTTTTTTTATCGGGTCCAACCTATATATGTATATATATTATCAATCAATATACATACAGTAGAATCTGGAAAACTTGAACGCTCAAAAACTCGAAAATCTTGAAAATTCTAACACAATTTTACTTATATTTATTTATTATTTTATCTTAACCTGTGTTTTTTTTGCTACATTATGTAAGTTATAAATTAGTGCCTAATGTGTTTACTGTACAGTGTACAATGTACGTTATATACATACATATGTACTTATATATTTTATTGAATTTCTTTGGTTTTACATAATAATAATAATAATCCTAATTAATTATATTTGCCAAAACCTAACTTATTATTATAACATTTTAAATAATGTCTGGAGCATCCATTTCATCCACCCATAAGTGTCCCAGTTCCCAGTTATCAGTCATCCTTTGGTGAATGGGATATCATATTAAAAATTCATTTTAGTTTAGTTTTAGTTTGTGTTTTTTGATTACAATTAGTTATAATAATTTTATATAATTATGATCCATTAAATATATTCACAGCAGTTAAAAAACTTTAAACTTTTATTATAAAATTTAAATATATCGGACATCCAACAATAAAGTGTCACATTCATCTTTGAGTGGATTTTTTTTAAATTTTTAGCAAATTAAATTTTATTATTAATTAAAACCAATTGAAGCAATACTGAATAGAAAAATTAGAATAAAACTTTGTTAAATAGTCAATATTTTTACAGAATCTTTAGTCAAAATACAATATAAGCAAATTGTACTAAAATGAGCAATGATTTTTTGCGAATGGTCAATATCAGTATGCAACTTCTTTGATAATTTTTTGGAATTTTATCTCTAAGTGATTTGGTAGCAATTTAAACTGCACCATTGACTTTGTAGTCTTAAATATCCACCCTCTTCGTTATATATTTTCAATTTTCATCTTTTTCTTTCTGGTTTACTTCTAATTTTAAAACTTTCAGGTAAAAGTTTTTAGAAATGAACTGCTTCGAATTTTCAACTTTAGCAAAGTTTAAGACAATAATGTGAATGCTTTGTTATGATAATAGGTAACAATAAATTCAAATAATTTTTGCACCTTGTGCTCAATTTCGATAAATGTACTTTTGATTTAAATTTAAAGCTAAGATGTTACAAATGTATAAATGGCACACCAAATATACAGAGTTGGATTTTAAGGTTTTAAAATTGATAATTACAAGGATCTTGAATCAAAACTTAGAATTTAAACTTAGACAAAACAAAACTTATTTTAATTAGAAGTTTTAATTAATTTAATTTGAAATATAATTACAAAAACTTTCAACAATAAATGTTTATTTTATTTTATATTTTTTTAATTAAACATGGCGACACATCATGTTATTGATATACTCTTATGTACATACCCATGTAAAATTAATTCAAACATAAGAACAACAATAAAATATTTAACGATTTATTTAATTAGATACACATCAACTATTTATTCTATACCTAAACTAAATACATTTCTAACTTTTCGTTTTCATATTACATAACAAACTAGCATGCAAAAAAAAACTATTCGTACATATTTTCCTAATTAAGTTGTTTTAGCTTCTACATGAGCTGTAACTGTAACGTTCTGCTAAAAATGCCAATACTTGTTCATAATTGAGTCTATTGATTGGAACAGTCTAATTCCGAGACTAATTTGTGGATTAACTTATAAAGTCCATAACTAACGTGTTTTGCATAACCTGTTGAATGAGTTTAGCCCGTTTATGTTTATGCTGGGCTGGAAGTACATACTTACATATATGTATGTAGAATGCGGGATACGGACAATAATTGAATTAATGATGCATACCACAAGAAAAGGTTGTTTCGACCATTTTGAGATCTCCTCCTACTCAAGATACGGTTTTCTGAATTCAGATTGGCCGTTTCATTCGTATCTAAACTCCGCCCGTTATTTTACACATTTTAAATATTAAATGTTTACACCATCAAGAGACCGAATGAACATATGTTAACCGCGCCGTGTTATATGAAAGTGAACTTCGGGTATTTTCTCATGTGAGTACGCAGTTTATAGTACCCAGCATCTTTGTGTATATGACTGCGAGATTAAATATTTTTATAATGTATGTAAATGTGTGGAGAAGGCAGCTTAAAGTCTGTGGTGCAGTTTAGTTGTTTTTGTCGTTTTGAATGGGTTTCGGATAAGTTGAAATAGCAAACGGATGACCTGTGAGCAGTTAGTGTTAAGTAGCATTCATATGCGTTCACACATGACGAGTTCACAAGTGTTTACATAATAATTTTTCCTGCTGTTTAAGTTTTTTTTTTCTTGTTGTTCTGGCTATTTAAATTTATTTATTTTAGTTTTTGGTTTGATATCTGATAAAAATAAATATTTAGAATTTTCGGTTAATTTAGTTTTTCGGATGATTTTATAATTTTGCACAATATCCTGTGGAAAAACGAATAAAAAAAAATACTAGTGATAATTTAGTGCCTTTCAAGTTATTCTAAATAAAGATTAAAACTAATTTATCGTGAATTAAAAAAGTGCTCAAAAGTTTTTGGATAAAACCCTTTCAAAAAAAACTCACCCGACGGATTGACAAAATGGAACAAGGTTCGTAAATTTTAAGACTATATGTCTATATGCAAGTGTATATCAAAATAATAATTCCCTAACATTTATTTATTAAAAAGGATAATTTTATATCCTTAGAACTTTTTGCTTAATAAGTTTTTTAAACTTTTATACTATGTACCTCGTAAAGATACTTTTCTTAAAATAACATGTAGAATTGTAGATATAGAACATATATATATGTATATACATATATATATTTTCTAGTTCTAGGGCCTCAGAAAACAAAAAAACCATATGGTATTAAGGATATTATCACCTTTTGTGACACCATTTAATAACTTTATAAATTTATAACTTTATAAATTTATAAACTTAAATTAATATAAATTTTATAAAAAATATTAATATCATTGTGTTTGTCGTGAAATTTTAAGTCAAAATACATATTATGTACGTCCGTTGATCTGTAATCACGATTCCCTATAAACAAAAAAAAAGGTAGAGCGTAGAAATTACAGTTTCTAGTCCATTAAGTCATATTTTCACTCTTGTTGTTATACTAAATATGAACTTTAAATTCTGTATGTAAGTATTCTTCAATTGATTAATTTTGTTTAATTTTTTAAAATATCGACACCTGCCCCTAAATATGCTCATACTTTCGAAAATAAGACAAAAGTTTACGTTATCACGTTTTCATTTAATATTGTTGTTGAGCCAGTAGTAGAAAATATTCTGAATAACAAACTAAAAACAAAATTGTAGCGTAAATGAAAATATTTCCCCCGTTCATATTGGTAGAATAATGGCTATACCTAAGTAAGGTCATGTCGACAAGAAGCTACTTTACAGCTTAACCATACATATATCGATCATTTAAAGATCGAAAACAAATTTCAAATTTCCGTTCAAAATGCTTTTCACGAAGGCACAAAAGCTTTTCACGCAAGCAAGAATTGCGTCAACAAAAACATAATCAATATACAATAATTATAGTTATAAAATAAAAATTGTTATTATTAAATGTTAAAAAATGAATGTATATTGTATTTTTCTTTTATAAATAGGTGCCGAAAAATCTAATTATGTAATTTTTTACGTTGCTTTGAGTTAAGTACACATAATCTACAGTAAGCTATTGTTTTTTTGTGTAAATTGTACAATATTTATGGGGAATAAGGCGGTAAAATATTAGTTTTAGTGTATGCTGATGGTCGAATAAAGAAAAAAAATGAATACATAGGACAAAAATAAAAAATTATTCAATAAAAAATAAATGTAATTGTCAGACCCTTTTATAGCCATACAAACAATGTTATGGGATTTTAATAATTTTTATATTGTTTACTCAATAATAATCAAGATATACATAGATATGAAATGTATGAATTAATTAAATAATATTTATGTATGAGGCAATGCTGTTATAGTTGCAAAACAACTAAGACAATATTTTTTTAAATAACTAAAAAATTAAGACATTTTTCCATATACATAGGTACACTTAAAAATAAATATCGATAAGTCTTAGGTTTAGATAAAAAAATTCCAAAAAAGTTGAAATCTTTTTTTATTGTGTCTTATCCTAACAAGTTGAAGAGTCACTTGTACTTACATATTACATACATTCATATGTAGTGTAGATAAATGTAACAGTAGGAATAGGTATACTACCCTGCTAACCATAAAAGACCTAACAATATGTCAGTTTTATTTGTAACGTCATGTCATTTTTCAATCCATTACCTAAAAAGCTAACATTAGAGGTGATTAAATCACTGCAATTAAATGTTTGCTTAAATTATTACTTTTTAGGAATCAATCCAAATAGTTATACATACTTGTGCTATATGCAGATCATAAAACTATTGTATTTATTAGACATTTGAGGCTAGTCCTTAAGAAAACCATGCCACAATTGTTTAGCCACTGACACGACTCGACACTAACTATATGGAAAATCCTACTTAATAACCCTGATATACTAATCCAAATAATTTTTTCTCAACATTTACTATTTGGTAACATGGTATACTATTTGGCACATTTTACCTAATAGTATACCAGTGGTACACTATTATGGAAGGTACATTCGGCACTCTACGGTACTTTGTTTCATTGTTAAAAAATTAAATTTCAATAATCAATTGGTACAAAAAAAGAGACAGCTTGACGATTAAAATTTTAAAAAATACCTAATTTAATAATCCCAGGCTACAAAAATCAATACACAATATACCGCTTTGTTATAATGTGCATCAAGAAGTACAAAAAGGTCAAGCAGATGTTTTATTTGTGGTACAATATTTGTTTATGCTACTGGTCGGCAACTCCACTATGGATAATGACAGTGTCAACAACAATTTAAAAACATAAATGTTGTATTATGGTGAAGAATAAATGGTAAATGCATTAAAATAAATGCAATTATTATTATGACAACAATTTTAATACTCTTTTTTTTTTGTCTGTACCTTCTTGGCTAATATAAATATGCGCACTCTTGTTCTTTTTGAAAAGTCACATTTTTGCAGAAATTCTTACAATGCAAGCTTTAAGAGGATTGTCAACATTTTATATCTATGTATACAGAAATATACAAGATGTCCATATTTAACTAACGTAAATTTAAAAATTTAAAGGTCGTGCGAACTAAAATCACAAAAATATTTAATAATAATCATCTCATAAACAGAACCTCAGATCTCTATATAATTATAATTTTAATTTCTGTTCATTTTCTCGTATGAAATTATGTTATTTTATAATAATTACTGATACATAGTAGATAATTCTACTTCCTTTTAATATTTACATTATTTTCTTACTGATATCAAATATGCAATTTTTACTAAATAAAGTTATACTCGTTAATAATCTTTAAAAAATTATTAAAATGTTATTAGTTTATGCTTACACTTTTTTATAATGCACTGTTTTTCTACTAGTTCCAAAAAACTGAAATGGCAAGCCCAAGGGTCAAAACCGCCCCCAAAAAAAATCCGAAAACGCCCAAAAAGGTTCAGAAAATCCTACTAAATATTGTATAATCCGCTGATTGAAAAAAAATTATTCGCTTTCGACTTTTAGTCTGCTTCTTCGCACGTCGTTTTATATAGTAGAATGGCTATTTGGCACAGAATATTTTGACTAATACGCTCAATATCAATTGAATTTTTTAATTGGGGACGCTTAATTGACACTTTAGCTACTACATACATAATGCCGATATTAATTTTATAAATAACTAAACTTGCTAAACTTAAAATTAATAATGAATAGAAATATGGACATTTTATAATAAAAACCTAAAACAGCTCTACTATGGAAAACGGTGTTTTTCGCAAAATCATAGTTTACGTTGGAACCATCGATATGTCAGTTGACAATGGCTCTTTTTTACAACTTATTTTAAATAATATTTTTAATATTAATGAAATTAATATTGATTTCAAAGTGAATTTCAAAGTAAATTTCGACAATTACCTACGTATTAGGTACATACATTACGGATATATGTATAGTACATCAAAATTGCTGAAATTTTTGAAATTCACAAAATTATACAAAGAATTATACATAATGGCAAAAGACAATCAAACAAAAATACCAATTTGCTTGTTAATTAAGAAAAATTCAAGTTTCTTATTTAAATATTAGGAACATGAATTAATCATAGTTTTTAATTAAAATATATCAAATTATAATAATTCCATATTGCGTAATATTTTAATTATTAAAAACACCTATTTATTGTATGTAATTGTATATAATGTTCTTATTGCATACCTAAGTATAAGTTTCATTCAAGAATTAAACTGAGAAAACAGAAATAAAAAATAGGAAAAAAAATACTCAACGTGCACCACTGTAACTAAAGATTTTATGTTAATATTTAATCAACAAAAATGTTTTTACAGTTTATTCAAACATTATAAAATATTTCATCGATTAAAGTATATTTGCTGTTAATTACAGCGCTACTGAATTAAGTTTTTGTTGTTTATTTTTCATAATTATACCTATACACAGAAACGTGTTCCATGGTTTTTTCTTTGCTGTATAACACTAAAAAAACATTACGAAACATTTAATTAGAACTAATTGGTTGGAAAAGGAAGCTATTTTTGAATATACTTGTACATATAAAATTTCGTACTTTGTTTATTATGTAAAATTATATTTGATTAGCCAAAATGTGACAATTTGATAATATATTATTTTGTATATGTAATCAATAAATAAATAAGATTTCACTTAAAATTATTAGCTTTTTGCTTAAACTTCAAAATATACGGAACGTGTTATTTATTATTAATGATGTATTGGGCTTATTTACCATTTGTTGCCTAAAATGACTTTGCATACATACATAACGTAAGTTAAATACCTACCCTACATATAAATACTAATTTTTAAAGTAGGTGCGTAGATATGTATACATTTGTATTGTATATTGAAATGGAATATATATTTCAAAGAGTAGAAGAAAAATCTTTTTTTGTATTTTTTATATGCCGGCAATTCTCCTTCCCAAACATACAAAATATCCTAAAGTAAAAGAAGTGATTTTTTTAGCAACAGCAACATATACGGCAAAATATTGTTTTAAGAAAAATGCGATAGAAATTATTTTTATATGCCACGGATAGTTAATTTGATTTTTTTTTTGATTAGGAGTATTTCATCACAGAGGGGACTGTAGTAAGAAATGAGAAACAAAAAAGGATACTAAGAAGAATGCCTTTTTGTTTTGGTATTTCTAGATAGATAGACCAAATAGTTTCACGACCTACCGTTATGGCGCTTCAATCAATTATAATATTGTATGTAATTTCTAGGATTTTTATTCATTTACTCGAAATTTATTAAATTATAGAGAATAAAAAAATGAAGATTTCATTAATAGACCAAAAAGTTCTACGACAAAGTCGTAGATAATAATCAAATACTCATACGGGTATATTAAAATCGGCGTAGTCAATTATTCCTTCTTTACTTGTTCATATATTTAAAATCAAAGTACATAAATACATAAATATTAGATATAATACTCGTATGTAGTTACTTACACCACATTGCACAATGCACATATTTTACTTGAATTTAAATACAATTTCACTATATTTTTCAATTATTTTTTTTTTATACACACTACCAGTTATGTATGTATGTGTGCAGTAATTAAAAAAGGTATCCTATGTCTGAACGCTTATTCTCTGTTTTTTTTTCGCTTCTTAGGTATACCTAGGTGGTATATCCGTCGAGTATAATTTTCTGCTTCTTTTTTCAGTTGCCGCGCCTCATATACATTTATAATAAACCATGAGCATTCTAAACAATAAAACAAACAAAAGATTTTTATGAAATTATTCCGTTTACTTTAATATTTTAATTGTTTATACACGATGTTTGAAATGTTTATATACAAATAAAAAATTTGCACAGGTAGCAACTCTAGACATAAATATTTGTCTATATGTAGGTACACCGAAAACTAAAAATGTTGGCTAATTTTTTAAAACCCAATTTCCTGTTTGTAATCTTCATTTTTTTTCTTGAAATTTCAAACAAAACTGCCGTTGTCAAAACATAAATACAGACAGACAGACGTTTTCAGACACAATTCCCAATATAAGCTAATAAACGGATATTTCGACTTTGCGTACGAGCGCATTTAGAAGTGAGTACTTAAGTCTGATATACGTATACCTCAACATCAACCTCAGAATCGGATAATGTACATATAAGTAATATAAAAGAAAAAAACAGCCTTTTTTTTCTCTCTCCAAATCAAATATATTAAAAATCTTCTGGAATTATTGTTTAAACATGCATTCCCTCTTTACACACGTTTTTAATGGTTAAAGGTATAACGTTTATGTAAACAAATATCTTTATATTCTTTAGAGCCGCTAACAAATTAAAATAAACACAAACGGGCTACCGCTTTTAAAATATCAAATAATTTTTTTTTTCTTATTAAGTTCAAAGTCAAGCGTAACTGGACGATTTGGCCAATAGAACAATCATAAAGCTGAGATAGATGAATAGCAAATACCAAATTTAATCTAAAAATTAGTGTAGGTTTAAAAAAAATAATTAAATATTTAAAATTAGTTATTTTATTTTATTCCTTAGGAGTTAAAGAAGTAATTTTTAAAATCTGCAAAAATAAAATTAAAATCATTACAAATTTTCCAAAAATGTCTGGTTATTCGTAATTTCTTTATATTTTATTTTACAAAACAAATCAATATAACACAAAAGTTTACACAACTAAATTAACATGTCTTATGTCGTTGATGCCTAGTCGTCCAAAAGTACCGCACATTAACACAAATCTTTATTGCACGCACTTTATCAAATTCGATTAACAAATTTAATTAACTACGAAATTATTTTAGATTAAAACATGAACAGGTTATCTTGACTGAAAATTTATGATCATTTGCTGCATCCAACATAATGCAACTAAAATCCTAAGAACCGTGCCAAGATGACGATTAAATGTATAATTTTAGTCACAATTTGAATTAATTAAACTGTGCATGAAATATATTTTCTGGGGATTTGCGGTGAGATAAATTTATCCGAACATATGTACACTTTAAGTACATGCATATATCAAGTCTGTCAATATATATTACGACGAACTATTCCATTAGACATTAGTCAATGTTATATATTTTTTGTACTGATAATTAAACTAATTTACAGAAATCATCAAATTATGATAGACAATATTGTAATTCTATCATTGCAATTAAATAGTTAAGAAAGCTCCAAAGTATGTATGTATATGGAAAAAATTGATCTCAATTAGAAAAAATAAATAATCCAAATTATAACTAGCACAAGCACACTCTTTAATAGTAGAATTCCATTAGAAAAGTTAATGAAATATCCAAAAATTTAATTAGCAAATTAAATTAAACCAGTAAAGAAGAAATAATTGGCTACACCGATTATAATATACCCGTATGAGTACTTGTTTATTATCTACGACCACAAATATATATTTAGTAAATTTCTATTCACAAATGATTAAAAACCCTAGAAATTACATAATATTGATTGGAGTTAAAAACATTCCATTAAATAGACGACTATACTTAATTAATCCTAAAAACCTCGGTACTCTTTCTTCTTTAATGTTAAATTTATTTGAAATATCTTACTAATATTTTATTTAAATCCACTGTATATACTTTCTATTTTGGTAAACATTGATCTGGAAAAGTAATTAAGAATCGACTTAAGAATGTTTGAACATCACCCTAATAGACCTTTTTGACATAACGATCATACCTTAACCTCAAATATGTCTAAACAAATTCCGCTACATTAATGTTATTTGAAAAAATCGGAAATAATGCTTATTTAAACAAGAGTTGTGGTTTGTGGAAATTTCATCTGCTCCCTGCGAGCTATAATATATTTTATGTACCAAGTTCAAGTATGTATTACATTACATGACTTACATGCAAGCGATAAGTTAAATATAAACCTCTTTATAGTTTAGAGAGACGACATAACTTTTTTTTTTGACACTGACAATAGTGTTTTACTATAGTATATACTCACATAAATACGTATATATAAAACTATGTGATGGTTAAAATTACCTTCTCGACACTCGTTAATTTCTATTTTGATTTGATGGAATTATATGAAATGCGGGTAGGCATTTGTGAAAATATGTTTTAATGTTTGCAAAATATTCGCTAATAAAATAATTTAAATATTTTGGCAAGAAATGGAACCGATCAAGAAATAATGATAAACGTTTATAGCATTATTTTGTCACATAATAAATAATGGTAAGCGCAATGAGAATGCTATTATAAGTTTTTTAATAAAAAAAAATTTAATTTATTAATAATAATATTAGGCAATAGGCAATTCGACGTTTTAATTGTGCAGCAGGAGAAAATTCAGCCGTCTATCAGGAAGATACTATGCTATGCTAAGGTCACATGGAATTGAACTCCAATAAACTAAATGAGAAACCTGCCATGAAATATAGAACATTTTTACGGAATCCCTTTTTATAATTTTTTACATTTCTCCTGAGTTCTTAAAAAAGTTTAAAAAAAAAACAGTTAGAGTCTGTTATAGTGTTTTACCATCAATATGTAAAAATAAGTTAATTAATTTTTATATACAATAGTAATTATTGCTTTGTAAGTTATTTCTGTTACTATAAATAAATAGTTATAGTAATAATACTATATATATATGATGTATAATACATATTTGTAAGTCAATATTAATAAAAAAAAAATAATTTAAACCAATTTTATAGTTCCTATATATAACAAACAGACGAGGTGCCGAGTGGTTAAGGCGTTTGACTGCTAATCCAATGTGCTAAGCACGCTCAGGTTCGAATCCCATCCTCGTCGAACTGACATGATATGTAATATTTTTTCTTTTTGAACAACATAATGAAATATGTATATAACGCACTAATGTGCAAACAAATAAAATGCAATTTAATTCGGTTTTAGCTAAGTATATATGTATGTATGTATGTAATGTAAGATATGTAAATGAAATGTCTTCTCTTATGTACATATATAGACAACATGGATAAAATGAGTTAATGACTTAACATTTCTGGGAAAATGAATGGAAACAAAAAGGTGTCTGTTTCATGAAGTGTCGACCCTTACATATTAAAGCCTTCGTTTATTATAATTTTTTTTTTCTGTGTTCATCATTTGGTTTTAATTACTAGAATTTGAATAGTACATTTATGTATGTATACTGCATACGCTATAAATATGTATGTACATATAATTTTTTGCTTTAATTATCCTTATTTTAGACAAAATCTATCATACATTTACGGGAAAATTAGAAAGAACAACCAAAATGTAAAAAAGTAATTATACACCCCCGAAACCGGAAATCCCGTAAATCTTATAAATGAAAAAACAATTTTGTATCGATTTCGTGACTTATGAATTTTGGAATTGTTAATTTTTTTTTAATTTTAAAGTTAAAATTTATAATTTTTTGTTTTCAAAAACTACAGGTTGCTAATAATCTCTTTATTGTACTTTGATAGACCGGCCAGATGTTCCGCATTGGGCTGAACATTTCCGCATTTTCTCTTTTGTCCCACAGAAAAAGTGATTCTTTGACAGTTTTCTCTGTAACGGTCTATTGTCTATCTATCTATAAAAAATATTTTCAGAAAGTTTTTATTTTAATTTTAGGCACCCGTTTATAGTAGATTTAAAATTTTATTAATTTTCGAAACCAGCTATAGTTCAGTATACTGATAAATGATAATTACAACATGTTAGTTAAAATGTAATTTTTTACATTAACTTTGAACCGTTTTTTAATAAACTTTTTTTGAGCGATAAGATTACCAGCTCTCTTGTTTATTGAAATTGATCATGCTTGTCATTGCCACTGGTCACATACGGCAATTTTAAGGTCTGTTTATTTATTTATTTTTAAAATGTTCAAAAATGATAAATTTTCTTCATATATAGACGCGATAATGTTGTTCAGTCAAACAACCATGACTTTACGACATGATTATCTCAAATTTGACTATAAAAATAATCTACAGAAAGTATTTTTACTATGAATATGTCTAATTTTTTCCAATAAGAAATGCATTAATCAAAATTTTTCGTATTTTAATCTATCCTAAAAAAATTGGTTTTTTGCTAATATTAATACATACATATTTATGTACAAAAATGTATACTGCATATATATTTATGAATTTTGAATAGTACACAATTCTTCTAGAATAGGATTTTATGGAATAAAGAGTAAGATATCTAATATTGACAATTTCAAAATTCTCAATGTTTGGTTTTCGGGGTTTTCAGTTTTCACTATTCTAACACTATTCAGGAAGATGTAAACCTAGCCTAATTATTATTATAACAGCCTAAAATAAACCTAGATAATTGGAAAAATACCACAAAACTGTAGCGCATAACTAGAAAACAGAAGCAATTTATATTTGTTTGTTTCTTTGTTTACTTATAATTTCGATCGATCGGTTTCGAATAAAGACTTTTTACATGTTCTACCAGATTCTATATACTTTTACCATATGAATTCTCTTTTAGGTGGGTCAGAATTCAAATTTAATTTTTTTGTTTTTTATTCCAAAAAATTAAATCAAATATTATCTCATTATTCTAAGACAAAAAAAAACAAAAGTTTAAAAATTAGAAATAACTGCACTTTCATTCATCTAAGAACAATTTACTGCGTTCGTTCCTCTCAATTAATAACCATATACAGAAAGTTCAAAGAGTTATCATTTGGTTTCATATATGGTTCATGAGAGATAATTTTAATTTACATACATAGATTTATGAATATATATATGTATAATTAAGTATATTGTTTTGTTATTTATTTGTGTAAAATAATGTGTCTACTTTACACAGTTTATGTAGTTATAATATTGTATATGTATGTATTGTATATGTTGTAGGTACATATGTATTTCTGAAAGGCAAAGAACCGCGAGTAAAAATTTGTCGAGCCTCATCGATTGCCACTTTGCCATGTAATTATTTGTTTTCATTTAAATTTATGTTTAACACAGACATTTTATTGTTTATGACCCGTTGAATTTATCACTTTTACTTCATTAATAATTATTAATATTTTACTATATAAAATATGTCCTAATTGTTAATTTTTTATTATTACTAGTGTATTTCTTGGAAAAGTAGTAGTTAGAAGGTGATTAGTATAAATAAATAAAAGTTTCCTTTCTACATCTATCTAATTTTGTTTATATTAAATGAAATGAAAAAAAAATTTGATAATTTTTTTTAATTATTAATTTATGCGAAAATTTTATTACATACATATTTGTATTACCTATACTTAATGATTCTGTGGTGGTACTTACATATGTAGGTATATCAAAAGCGTTAACTAAAGTTTGCTCTATAACAAAAAATTAGATAAAAGTAATCGATTTATAGCCGAGAGTTTTTTTAAAAAAAAATCAATATTTTTGAACTGAAACCTAAAGATTTTACTCAATACTTTTTTGATAGAATTTTCTATTTTTTTGATAGAATTTTCTATCTTGACCGTTATAATTACTAATGGTTCGTATATTTATTATTTTTATTAATACATATACTACATGACGTGTTTCGATCATTATTACCGTCCATAGTTAACTATGAACTGAAATATTTTTAATTAATTAACATGCATTCTACAGAAAGTGTTCGAGAGTTATTAAAATTACTCTTATTTTAGCTTTGGGAAATTTTTTTTTAATAAGATGAAAATTCGCGAGCATAGCTAGCTAGTTTATCAGTCAAATCTTTTTTTGCACTTAAATATGTAAGGAAAAGGAAATCTATATTTATTATACTTAAAAAAAAGATGTCATTCTAGCGGAACGAGGAAACAAAATGTTCAATGTTGATAGATCCAAAAACTGGCTTAAAGCTTAAAGTCATTTCTTTTTCTAATCCTTGGGTAGCTCCTTCCTAAATGGCACCTCTACTTAGGACGGTCCTTCGATATTACCGTTGTATAACTATGCACATTTATACACTTTCTAACCTCTTTCCTGGCTAACATTTTTTTCTTTAAGAAAGTTATTTCTATATAAATATTAATAATAAGTTTGTTCACTACCCTCCTTTAGCAACCAAATAGAGAAAAGTGAAACCATTACATTGTATAATGTACCTACATACGAGTATGTAGTAGTTTGTGTGCTAATCTTTTTTAGAAAAAAAATTATAACCATTTTGAAAGTTGCAACTGATGGTATTTTTCCTTTATATATATATATAAAAAAAACAATCTAAAATCACAATTTAAAAAGAAATAAAATCGGCAATTTATTAGCGCATGGGTGACAGAAATTTGTTTGCTAAATGTCTTAACATTTATTCAAATGATTAAAGCAAAAACAGAATGTTTCGTTGATGTGCAACAAGAAATTCATATGTAAAATGTCGACTTTATTTTTTACAAAAAAAAAAAAACATTTCAAATGATTTATTATTAAATGAATTTTCATTTTCTTCAACAACAAAAAACGTTGCATAGAAAAAGCGTAATTTAGATTTAAAATAATTGTACATATGTATGTCTCAACTCAACATTAATATATATACAATCCCAGTCTTATACGTTTACTTTAATATTAGGTAAGTCGTAAGTAAGTAGTACATATGAACAATTTATTTTATTACCCATGCAATTAATAATACTAAAAATTTTACATTATCTAAATTGTATACACATAGACCTATCTAAAGATAAATTCATCTTTACCTTTTTTTAAATAAATTTTGATTAAGTACATATTAAATAAGATTTTCAAGAATTATGTAGATGTACATAATCAATTGTACATAACCTATATTACATGCCCAATTAAAATCTTTAGAAAAACCCGGCATATTGACTTTAAATTAAAAATATCAATACATTGTATCTAAAAGCTTGGAAATGTGCCATTTAGTTAGTTGGAAGATTCCTCTCATATTAAATGTATGTATGCTCACTGCACATTGACGCAATTGACATTGATAGATTACCAAAGCTAAGTAATCATTTTTTCTTACAAAATGTATCTAACGTTCTAACGATTCTAAATGGTACGGTATAAGTACTTCAGGGTCGAATTATAAAACTATGTGGTCCAAATGTTGCTTTGGCGTCTATGGTACTCGTATAATATAATCCATAATAGAGACGTAAACATTTAGAGAGGCATAAGTTTAGAAAAGCTTTGCGCCCAAAGCCAGTTAGTACGAGCATGAAACCTGCTCTATTATTTTCTGTCGTATTTATATATATTATATGTATATATGTATGTACTGTACATACTACTAAAAATGTAAATTAAATTATCTTAATTAAAACTGCTTTTATAAACCCAATCAACTTTCTAGCATACATATTAAGCATAATTGGTTATCCATAACCATAACAACATTTTCTTTTTCTATCAATACCCCTGAGAGCTTATATTATAATTCGTATGTTATATATGTATGTACTTACGTGGTTATACGAAATATATGTTGTACCATAGTAAACCTACTAAATAATATTGAATGAACGTTAATTTGTTACAAACTTTTTATGTGTAGCACTCGCTGTATTTGTTGCGCGCGCGCATGTACGTTTCGGTTAATTTATGGACTTGGATTAAAATTGTCAAACACCTTGTCACAGAAAATTTGTAAACAAGATGGCGCGAACATCCGGAAACAATTTATTTGATTGATGGCATAATTATTAGAAATTGTTATTATTAGATAATAGATATTATATTAGAAATTAGTATCTTCGCATAATGTGTAATTATAATATACAATAATTACAATTAGTTACTTATTAATGTATGAATGCCAGCTGTTTAAGGAGTTCGAGTCATAGCCTTTTTGGCGTTGTGTAATTCGTTCTCAATTAAAAGATCAATTACATTAGTCTATATGGGATTAGATCTACTGTTTTTTAAGGTTGAATTCGAACTACCCACTCCGAGGTCATATACTAACTCAATCACGACAAATATCCCGGTATGAAATTAAAATTGATTCTACTGAAATATTCGTCTCAATAAAAACTCCTGGGAAATGTTTGAGGCCTTGATTCAAACTCTGCCGAATGATAGTCTGTAGCCGTAACCACTGATCTACAGAAGCGGTTATAATTATAACAATACCACAACTACATAGTAATCTAAAATTGAGTTTACCTAACATATGGATACTAAAGAAGAAATCATGATTTTTGATTTTATTTGAGTTTAAATGTGTAACGCGCAATCGTAAAACTATAAATGACAGTTTTGAATTACTTTAGTATTTTATGAAGATTGTTATTACTACATGTAACTACATATGTATGTAATAAAAGTTATTTATACATAAGTATGTGCATTTAATTATTTCACATCATTTTAGTTAAGTAGATAAACATTATGCGAGTCTAAACAATTATTTAATTTATAAGTTTTAAAAAATCTAAACCTACTGACATTTTTGTCTTTCACATTTTGATCCTTTATGATTTCGATTTTTCACAGTTTATAATTTGTAGTTAGTTTAGTTAGTGTGAGGGCGGGCGTCCTAAGACGCCCGAAATTCCTTAGGCCTCTATATGGGCCCATTAGA